>PVLD010011241.1:0-66270 GCA_004027595.1 Dinomys branickii
AGCCTCTGCAGCAGACCTTTGCCTGCTGAACTGCCTGGGGAATTTATAGCTCCACATTTTGAATCTGATACCCAAAAATGGGAAAACAGAGGAACAAAACGCAGTCTCAAAACTCAACCCCACCCAGAACAAGTTTTGAATGTGAAGATACAGGGGAACCAGGAAGCCTCATAACTTCAAGTTATGAAACGATTGCATCGAAATGAAACAACTCAAACAGGCCATGAAAGAGTTTAAAGCAGAAATAACCCACATACCCGCAATGATTTCTCAGACAAAAAACGAGCTGAAAACAATGATGGAAGAAATGTTCCATTCACATAGACAAGAAATAGACAAAAGACTAGAAGAAAATAGGAAACAAATGGAAATGTTACAAGAGCAATTTAGGAATGAATTACCAATAATGAAACAGGTCCAAAGAGAATGCCAGGATTTGAAAACTAACGCTGAAAGCATGCAAAACCATTTAAATGAAACCAAAGATAGAATTTCAGAACTTGAAGACAGCATGGCAGCTTATGAGCGTGAAAGGAAGAATCTCATGATATCATCAAAGACACAAGAAAAGTCAATTCACATTCTTTCTACCAACAAGCCTGGCTTTTCAAACAAAACCCTTAAGTAAAGCACACAGTGAGGGACGCTATGTTTAAAAGAGGAATATACAGTGCCTAAACCCTAATAGCCCTTTCTTATTTCCCTATATTTGTTTTCTAAGGTATGGTTTTATTCCCTTGCCATTATACCTGCCAAACACCTTTCTAGAATCACCTTCGCCCTCTTCTCAAATTTCAACACTCAGGTTGGGTGGCACCTACTCATTCTGCTTCTTCCTCCAAATAAGAAATAATCTCGCATTCCCCTGTGTTCCACAGGACTTGTTCGAATCTGGAGTAACCACTGTCAGCACTTTATTAAGTGATCCTGACGGAAAGGTTGTCATCTGTACCTACCTCATTGTCTAGCACATGGTAAATATTCAGTAAATGTTGGATGGAATAAACTTAAGCATCCCATATTAATTGTTGGAAGGCATTATTTATTAAACAAAAAATAAGTTTTCTCTCCCATTCCTTCAAAAAATAATGAGTTGGCAAAAGACTCAGGATATGAGATTTCAAGTTTTTGACATGAAAATGGTCTTGGAATAGGTAGAAGGAGGAGCAATTTGAACATTGACTGGAAGTCACCCCGTCTCGGTTTCCCCCCATTAGTCTTTTCCTTGATGCTAAGAATCCCATTATAAAAATGCCGAGTCATCTAGCACACCATCCTCTAATTGTTAATTGCAGTCTTTTGTGGTTTGTAATTCTTGTTCATTTGTGCTTCTGTGAGGCCGGTATAATTTGGAAGAATAGCCAAATCCAAACTAATAAATATTCCGTTGATAAGTGTGAAGCTGCCACTGTGCTTGTGTGTGTTTGGAGAAGGGAAGGGACAGTATTCCAGAGCGCCATGTTGCTGTGTGTGGTGGCCTGCCACTGCAGTCCTAGCTGCTCAGGAGGAGGGTGAGATGGGACCATCACTGAGCCCAAGAGGCTGCCCTGGGCAACAAGGGAGTGGGTGGAACAAACTGTTGTTTCGCTCCTATTTTGTTCCAAGACCCTATTTTAAAAGAATAAGTGCCATACAGGAAGTAGCTGTGAAGAGGAAGGCCAACAGGTGACAAGGGACAGAGAGGCAGAGACGGTGTCCCTCATGAAACCCTCCCTCTACCTAAATCAGGCTCTCTGATTTATTGGCTGTTCTGGGTTCCTTTGTGCATCATGGCAGACTTGAGTTTAACTAATTATTTCAGCTCTCTCTCAATGCCTAGCAGCCTTCCAGTCCTCTTGCCTATTCTCTAGCCGACTGAGTATCAGGACTATTTTAGACAGTGGTCACAGTGCAGGGCTCAGTGGCACACAATAGGCAAACACTTACTCATACAAGAAATATTAATATTTGTCCCATATAATTGTTGTGAGGATTAAATGATATGACATTTTAAATGACTGCCATCTAGTGGGTACTCAATGGATGGGTGAATGACACATTGGTTTACTGTCATCATTTCTTCACTTCCACCCTCTAATATTGCCATATATCAAAGCTTTTTGCCATGCAACTTGTGAGCGCCTCCTTCTTAGAGGCATGTATAGCCCCTGCCCTGCCTCACTGACAATGAGTGTGGCTAGATGGCTTACTTTGGTCAATGCCATGTGTGTGGATACTGCCTATGTCATGTCAAACCAAAGGCTATAGCAGTGCTTGAGCTGGTTTCCTTGGCCTTGTGCACCCTCTGCCCTCTTGTACAAGAACAGCCTGCCCCTTTGCTCCTTCAGTCTGAGTACAGAAATGGAAGCATTTGGAGCATTCTGAACCCAAACCAAAGCCTGGAGTTCATCCAGGCCAAAAAAGTACAGATGAGATCCACGAAACCACAACTTATCTATGGACTCATCTGAAGGCAAAGTAAATGCTGTTGCCGGCCATGGAGACTTTTGTGATTGTTTTCTGTACAGCGCTGTTGTAGCACAGCTGACTAATAAACACTGCTGATGTTTCTGCCCCGTGGAATGTCTCAGCCTTCAGGCTTCAGAACTCACTGTCTCCAAAGACTGACTCCAACTGGCAAAGGGAGGTTAGCTGCAAGCTTCCCCTTTATCCACACCCCTGAGACACATGTGTCCTCGTTCTTCTTCCAGCAGAGGATGAGGGTGTCTCTGAAAGCCCACTTAGAGAAGCAAAGCGGTCTCTCCCAGGGGCTCTCAGTATAAATGAATCCTCATGTTCCTTGATCCAATTTAGCATGTTCCTTGATCCAATTTAGCACGTTCCTTGATCCAATTTAGTTTCCATGTCCATCCCTTAACCAAAATCTGGGGCCAGGGAAAGAGTTACAGATCGTCTGAATCACATGTCTTATAAGCGCCAGGGAATCAGCCTCAACCAAAGTGCTTGGACTAGGCAGGCCTGGCATTAATACTCAGCCAAAACTCAGGGTTAACTACCAAGAGAAAGAAGAAATGCATGTTGGGAAGCCATGTTCGTGTAGATTCACTATGAAGCTTATTGTCTTCAAAAAGTAAGTGAGATCTGCTGTTTTATAAACAGTGGGTATTCTATAACACAATGCTAGAGAGCAATTTCATCCAGAGCTCTCTCTCAGTTAAAGTGATTAACTAGCAGAAGGGTATTTCCTCTACAGCTGGGTCTAGAAGTATCATGAGCCATGGCATCACATACACCTGGATTTGAAACGCCAGCTCTACCACTTACTGAATAACTAACTGTGTTACTTAACCTCTCCGCAGGTCTCCAATTCACACAGGTAAATTACAGAGCAACGAAGCCTATTCCATAGTATCTTGAGAGAATTAAAAACGATAATAAAGCATTTAAATTATCCAGCAAAGTGATGAGCACACAGACGCTCCCTTTTCTTTGTTTCTGTTTTAGGGTAGAATCAGAACAACGGAACTGTAGCAGCCTGAAGCACGGGTCTTTACCGGAGACCCTGTTCTCTGATGCTGTAAGATAGGGGCCTATCTGGTCCTCAGCCATTGTGGAAATGTGTTCACAAATCTGTAGTCTTCAGCTCTCCTTTTCCTGAACTTGGTGGCCACCATTCAGATTCTTTTCTCAGTGTGTTCATTAATAATATCACAGTCTTCTAAAAAATCAATCCACATTTTGGCCTCTATAAATGCCTACACTCAACCAGTGAGTATACAATTTCTCATTTTACCCTAAGTTCTGAAAAAAGGTCGCTCTAGTCTCCTAGAAACTGAAGTCTTTCGTTGCCTATCCTTCCTCTAGATGGAGAGGATCAAATGAGTTACTGTGAAATCTTTCAATACAATAAAAATCACTGTGCAGAAGAAGGTAGCACTCATTACACATCTGTTGCTAGAGGGCTAAGTGCCCACAGATCCAAACCAGGCAGGCCTCTGTGCTCCCAGCATTGCGCCCCTGCAAGTGAACCCTGCATCCAAGAGCTGCTGCAAGGTTTGTACACAGAGTTCCCAAATGCCCTTGGCCATAGCCCATTTATCAAAACTAATTGATTAGTATTGGCCCAGTAATACTAACTGAAGTGCAGCATTGATTCAGATTTTAGCAGTATTTTCACAAATGTCCTTTTTATTTTCAGGACATCACGCAATGTTTTACCTTAAGTCTCCTCTGATACTTTCACAACTTCTCAGTCTTTTCTTGTTTTTCATAACCTTGACCTTTATAAATACACTGGTCAAGTATTTTTTAATGTCCCTCAATTTGAGTTGTCTGTGTCTCCTCGTGACTAGGTAGAGGTTACGGATCTTGGAGAAGCTCGTCCCAGAAGCAAGGCATCTTTCTTCCTGCATTATCTGAGGGAGTCTGTGTTGTTCGTATCTGTCATTAGTGACATTAATGATGATCACTTGGTTCAACCAGTGTTTTCCAGGTGTATCTGTTACCAAGTTCCTGTTTTTCCCTTTCCTTAGATCTGGTTGTTAAATGAGAATCATCACACCCATCACAGTTAGGGGCATTTGAGTACTTCCTTTCTTTCTTACACTACAAGATGTTGCGGATTCATCTTGTATTTTCCACGCCCTCGCTCTAGAATCAACCATTTACTTAAGGTTTCATGTCTCATTTTATCACAGGATGGTATTTGGAAACAGATCTGAGTGGAAGTGTACATCATCTTATCAGCTTGAATGTCCAGGAATGTAGTTGTTATCGTAGCTTTGTGAGCAATTTCCTAATCTCTTTACTCCTGATCTTTCCTCTGAAAACATCTACCTTGAATCCCCCCAACATCCCCTCTTTCTTACACTCATTCACTCTCCAATTCAACATAATTTATGGAGCACCTAGTATGTGTCAAGTACCATTGTCTTGATACTGGAGATGCCACTATCTAAATGTATAAGGTCTGAATTGATGGCTCTGGTGAGACTTCATCTTACCGGATAAGAATTAGACAGCAAAAGGAAAAAGTGGTGGTTGAGAAAAAAATAATGGAAAGCAAACAAGTGTCCATCAGGACAATTAGAGAATTCAGAATCAGGGTTGTCTTTCACTTCCGTTATTTAATTAGGTAACATCATTTTATATTTCAGAGTAGGTCCGCACCCCCACAAGTTGCACTGACCCCTGAGGAGTAGGTAGAGACTTTATAAAATATTCAGCCATATGATAGTGATACATGACAGAAACTAATGGGCAAAAAAGAAATAAACACCCAAACCAGAAAGAAATCCATACTATGTGTTCTTGTGCAATTATAATTCAAAACAATAAATAAACATAGAGCAGCCACTATATACTATTTCCAGTGTCACGTGCTGGGAATAGACCCTAAAAAGAAAGATATGGCCTTGTCCTATAGTAGCTTCAATGTGGAAAAATGAGCATAATAGAAGGAAAATACTGTAGCAGGGGATTTAAACACCTTGAGGGGTCAGAGAAGCTTCCTCCAGGAAGTGACATCAATCTGAGCCTTGAATGAAGAGAAGAAACCAATATTTGGTGCCAGACGTACTGCATGTTTTGGTCAGCTTAAGCGTCAAAGAATTCATCTATTATCACAGTTTTGTGATTAATTCCCTAACGTTTTCATTCCTTCCTTATCTCTCCCTTAAAGATGATCCTACCCCAACTCTCTGTAGTATTCCCATAGTATCCCTTCTTTAACTCACTCATTCATCTATTTGATAACTTTTATCTTTGGTAACTTTTATTGAAAAGAGGAAGAAAAGCCAGGAAGAGGCCAGGATGTGAACAGGGCATGATGTGTTCAAAAGCTTCAGGTCTAGAGAAAAGAGAGGAGAAGAAAGACTGGAAAGTTCCAAAAGCCCTTAAAACATAGGTGAAAGTTCTGGATATTTTCCCAAAGGTAACAAGAAACCATGGATAGCTTTACATCAATGACTGATTAGACCAGATAACCCGGATGCAGCAGAGTGGATGGATTGGAAGCCAGTAAGTCAGCAGATCTTTATGAGGCTTAATAAGGCTTAATATTCCTCCTGCCTCACAGTATTAATGTAGGGATTAAACAAGGGAAACACAGAAAGCCTTTATCACTGCATTTGGTATATGATAAATAATCAGATAGGTTAGTATGTTCTCAGTTCAGTGACTGATTCATTCTTATTTACCCTCATTTTTCTCTTGTTCTCTTGACTATATATTAAAAAGGAAATTACAGTTATACTTTGGCTGCATCTAGAATGGATAACAGTGCTAAACATAGTGAACAAATATGAACAAGATCCAAGCCTTTCCTTCATCTGCATCTGTTACAAGACACAACATGGTGGGACATGAGCCACAGTAGTGACATGAGCCCAGCTTGCAGCGGTCAAGAATGGAAGCCTTTGGCTCTGTGCTGTAATGTCAGGCAAAATATGTGTACAGAGCAGTTTGATGCAGACTTCTCAATCAAATGGATGCATATTATCATTGTTCAGAGACGGGGAAGGAAGTTTGGATCTACTGAAAATTTAATATCTTAGGATTTTACACAAGGTCACCAAGTATTGTAACTTTCTTTCCATATATGTTGTTGGTTATTATTTGGAGAGTATTATTAGTGTTTTTCCTATTCTTTCTTTTCTTGATCAGGACAATTGCTTCAAAGTGATTATATAATCATATTTTTTAATCAACACTTTCCTATCGTAAAACGCAACATATTAACAGGAAAACATCAAATCTGTACTGAGTTGTTTGATTTGATAATATTACATTCTTAATTGCCTGTGGTATTTCCATCTGAGTTACAGGTAATACAAAGCGAATTTCATTCTCTATTACTGCTTTTTCCTACTGTCTGCCTGCACCCTGGTCACCTATCCTAACTCTTCTCTGACACATATTTAGAAAATCAGAATAAATTTACCCTTCGCCTGAATGATACACCAGTGACAAGGTAGGGAATCCTGTAATGTTAGGTAAACTAAATGACTATGGGACCATATTTGCCACTGTTCCTCTCTATTAACATGTGTCATTGTCCCAGTTGCTGTGTTAATGCATTTTGTTTCTTAGGTTAGTTGAAAAATGAGGTAAGTAATCATGTCCGTGGGAACACTTACGCTGCTGTGGGAGAGTTAAAGGCAAAGTTGTTATATTCTTTAATTCATGGTTCTTCAGATTCTTATGGTAGAGATTGGCCTTTATCAAATCACTTGCTTTTTTAAAAACCATTTTACTGTTCACATATGAAATGCATGGGTTCCTGTCACCAAATAAATATCTTAGGATTTTACACAAGGTCACCAAGTACTGTAACTTTCTTTCCATATATGTTGTTGGTTATCATTTGGAGAGCATTATTAGTGTATTTCCTATTCTTTTTTTTCTTGGTCATGACAAGTTCTTCAAAACGATTATATAATCATATTGTTACTATGGCCCCATGTGTGAGAGCTGCCGTGAACAAAGACATGCAAGGAGGAAATATGCACTTGCTACAAATGCCACCCTCATAAGAAGTCTTTTTTTAAGGAAAACTTGAAAGACAATTCTGATAATCATACATTTGAAAAGCATTTGATATTAAAATCTATACTCAAAATTTGGAACGATAGAGTACGTAGGAAAGGAAATACAAAGCCCTGTCTCTCAATTCAATTCCACTTTCCCACACCCCAGAGTACCTGTATGAAGGTTCTTGGGTCTTCTTCCAGAGATCGTTCTGCTTGTACAACTACATAAATGGAGTATCAGTTATACATTTTAATATAAATGCTATTACTTTACACACATTGTTCTGTATTTTTCTTTTTCCACTTAAAATTAGGTTCATACATTTACAACTTTATCCTTTCTAAGAAGCTGTGTAGCCTTCCATATACAAATGTACAATTACTTATTTTACCTGTTGATCACTTAAGTTGTTTCCCTTTTCACTTCTCTGCTCCTGTCTTTACCCTGTCCTTGCATCTTTCCTTCCTTGCTTGTGTGCAATTAAACAGCACTACAAGGAACAGCAAACTTATATTCTCTCTTTTCCAATTGAAGCTAATACACCCAGTGTTACAGCTTGAGGTCTTGTGTGCCTTCCAAATTCACACTGAAACTTAATTTCCAATGCAATGATAGTAAAAGGTGGGGTCGTTAGGAGGTGACAAGGCCTTCAGCAAGGACTTGAGGAGACAGAATTTTCCCCTTCTGCCCATTCTGCCCATGAGGATGCAGTGACCATCCCCTCCAGAGGATGCAGCAATAAGGTGCCAGTTTAGAAGCAGAGAACAGCCCTCAGCATACACAGTCTGTCAGGGCACTGCTCTTGGACTCAGCTTTAAAAACTGAGGAAAAAATGCCCATAGTTTATGAAGTACCCAGTCTGTGATATTTTCCTATAAAAGCACAGACTAAGACATGCAAACAATTATGTAAACTTCAAGCAGGAGTCTTCCCAGTGCTTTTTTTTTTTTTTTTTGGCAGTACTAGGGATTGAACTCAGGACCCTGTGCTTGCTAGGTAGGTGCTTATTCCACTGAGCTATATCCCCAGCCCCCTTCCCAGTGCTTTGAATAACATTCTTCAGTTACATTGGATGCCCACTTTTTCCATCCTACACCCTCCAGCATAAAGACACACTAATGCATGGTTTTGATATATTCATGTTTTAAAGAATTAGGTAAAGTTCTAGCGATCTATTGCCACATAACAAACTACCCCACAATTTAGTGTTGTAAACCAAAAAAGTAACCACCATTTGTTTCACTCAGAAATGTGCAATTTGGACAGGATTTAACAGGGAGGGTTTGTGTCTACTCCACACAGGATCAGCTGGAGAAGGAATAGCCAGGGGGTAGAGGGCCCATTTCCAAGGCTGCTCGCTCAACACTTTGGTGCATCAGTTGGGTGCTCAGCTTAGGAAGCTCAGTTTCTCTCTGCACACAGTCTGAGCTTCCTTGTGGCCTGATTCCAAAAGCAAGAATTCTGAAAGACAGAGCTAGCTAGAAACTGTATGCTGCCTTTTATGACTCAACTTCAATATCTCACAGTGCCCCATCTACATCCTGAGCTTGTAACAGAGGTCCCTCTGGGTTCAAGAGGCGGAGCCATAAAAGTCAGCTCTTGATGGGAATGTGGCAAAGTTCTCAAATGCATCTGAAGTGGGAAATGTTAATCTGCTGCTGGAAAAAAACAAACTTTCACAGCCAAGAGACATCCTCTGGAAGTGCGGATAGATGGTTATTACTGTAATACTGATTTTTGAGGCAAAGATATCTACATTTTATTAGTTTTCCTTTGATCTGATTCAGAAAAAAATTTTACAAGCAACATAAATTTACTTTCTGTCTGGAGATGTAATCGTCATCTATAATGACTAAAAGTGGTGGTAGTTGCATGGTCATCAACATTTCCTCAACGGAAAGCAAACAATTCATTTTCCCACTGTTCTTCCACCTAACACAGGACTTTATGATCATTAGCGATTACTATCATTCAATAGAGATACTACACCTTCATTTCACAAGGAGGACAACTAGGTGTGAAAAGGAGAAACAGCTTGTCTAAAATCAAATTAATGGTACAGCTGGGCCACGAATTCTAGTCTTAGAGAATGGATCTTTATTCTAAGTCTAGGGTTCTTATTGTTAATGAAATGTCTTCCTAGAGCACTGAGCCTGAGTCAAGAAATTCGTTATATCAGACTTAACAGAAGGAAAATTCTACACCGTGGTTCAATCCAAATGACCAGTTATACCCTATGAAAAGAATGTAGCTTAAGATTTTTCTCTCCAGAGATGTGGGCTACATACAGATTCACATTTGAGTATTAAGGTCTTTTGTTCTGTGTCAGAAAATGTTTGAATTAATACAACAAAGTAGGATCTAAAGAGTTAGTGTAGGGAGAAATGAAATAGTCCATTGCTTCTCCATTCTTTTCCTGCTTGACTTCATGATGTTATGAGAATACACTCTGCCTAAACGCCATTGAAAATGTGAGGTCTTGAAGGAAGCTGAGTTTATCTAGTAAAATGAAGGAAAAGAAGAACGTGTGACAAAGACTGACACCTTCTTGTTACTTTCCAGAACTGGTGGTGCAATGGAATTTCATGGGGGAAGTGTAGCAGATGGCAACACGCAGACCTAACCACTGGAGAGCTTCCTTCAGTTGCCTCAGGGTGCGGCCCAGGAATACGTGTCTTTATCAGTACTCATGATAATGTTGATATAAGATCTCTTGGGTAATGTATAGGTGTAGGGAACAACTGTGGAGTTTCTTTAAACTTTAATTTTGAACATTTCTTATTTTGTGTTTTGATGTCATTCTCTCTTGTCATCTGATTTTTTTCCTTTCTCTCTCTTTTCCTTTCTTTTTTTAGAACACCTATAAGGTAGTATATGTTTTGTATAAGAGGTAAGTCTGACTCATTCTTTTTCAATTATCACATTAGGTTATTATAATGTCTTTTGTGCTAAATTAGATGAAAATCTATTTTCATATTTGCATTAGAATTTAACAATGGAATAAAATATGTTGATGGAGACCACTATGAAGCAGACCTTAGCAGAACTTAAATTAATCAACTGGCTTTTCATGTTGACTTGTGAATCTGTCCAAGGGCTAGCCTCCTTATCTGGAAATGGCAACTCATAGTAAGTCAACCTCTGGGAGTCACTAATCCCTACTAAAACCTATAGTGGTGGATGAATCCAGAAAACCTCGAAGGATAAGACAAGATCACAGCCAAGAATACCTGGATCAGATCTCATCTGGATAAAGACTTTAGCCTCAGATATCTCACTCTTGAGTGGATTAACTTAATACCTTATTTAGAGAAGTCCTTGAGTGGTTCTGACCTTCTTGAATAGTCTCCTCACTCTGATAACCAAATAAATACAGGCCACCCAGAGAAGGTCTTGGTCTTGGTCTTGATCTTGGCCCTGAGAAAATCTTGAATTCTGTGAGAGGCCTTTGACCCTCCTGGAGCCCTGAAATCATTCCATTTGTCTCTTTTTATTTAGCCTTCACCATACATACACTCATTTAGGAGATTGCAGACCTGATCAACCCGCAATAACTAAGGGATATTATTAACCCCATAATATGTGATTATGGGCTACTTGATATTTTAATATTTACATTTCTTTTAAATACCATATCAAAGCTTAGTGCCCCTGAACCACAGCAATAGCACTTCACTCAACCATCTTTTTCAGTACAGAAATTTCTAACTCTTGGAATTAGTTTTCTTTATTTTATTGTTCATGACAGTCTCAAAAACATGATGGATATTCTAATGCCTGACCTTAATGATGATTTCCCCAAGAAATGAATTGTTACTATTTGGCATCTAGAACTTACTAGAAGTATCTAGAAAGCTTCTAATCCCTTATTTCTCCAATCCCAGAGTGTACTACACAGACTTCATGGGTTAAAAATTTTCATATTGGGTGCCGTATAGTCTTCTCATGTAGAAAATTCATCCATTTAACATTTTTTTGGCCACACACTATATGCTAAGCACTGGAAATACAAAGATAGATAAGACAGACACCACTACTGCTTCAGTGGTTTTTACAGCCCAATGTGAAAAAAAATACATTATTATATAAAATGGTATAGCAGTTATATCAGGCAGGGTTCTACTAGTAGGAGACACGTGTATGTATATACAGTGTATGAAAACATACATATATATGTGTGAGAATATGTGTGTAAGTGTACAGGTTGAACAGCCCTAACCCAAAATCTGAAATGCTCCAAAACCAAAAGATTTTGAGTACCAGCATGAAACCACAAGTCGAAAATTCCACACCTGACCTCATAAGATGAGTGCCTGTCAAAATGCAGTAATCCAAGTAAAAAATATTATATAAAACTACCTTCAGGCTATGCATGAAACATAGACTAATTTTGCCTTTAAACTTGGGTTCCGTGTGCAAGGTATCTCATTACTTATGTGCAAATATCCCACCCCTCCATTCAAAATCTGAAACACTTCAAGTATTTCTGATAAGGTATATTCAACCCATATATGCAAATAAGATTTACTGCAAGAAATTGGCTTACAGACTTGCATAAGCTACTCAAACTACTTACCAGTAAAAAAACAAATAATTTAATTATAAAATGGGCAAATGAGCCAGGCATGGTGGCACATGCCTTTAATCTCAGCCCTCCAGAGGCTGAGGCAGGAGGATTGTTGTGAGTTCGAAATCAGCCTGGGCTACAAAGTGTGCTCAAGGCCAGCCTGAACTGCATAGTGAGACCCTGTCTCAAAAAGACCAAAAAAAAAAAAAAAAAAACCAAAGATGGGCAAATGATTTGATATACACATTTCTCAAGAGAAGATATACAAATGGCCATGTATATGAAAATATGCTCATAATAAAAGTAATAAGTGGTGAGAATGTGGAGAAAGGGGGCTCTCAGGTACTGTTGGTGGTGTGCAAATTAGTGCAGATAATGAAAACAGTAGGGACACTTCTCAAAAAACTAAAACTAGAACTAGCAATAGGATCTAGCTATCCCACTACTGGGTCTTCCTCACAGTGAGGAATGACCATGAGAGGTGAACGCTTTGAACCACTTGAGGTTATTAAGGCAGCGGCAACAGTGCAACAAAAGACATTCGTGAAAGAGGACTTTCAGAACTACTTCAGAGAGTGGAGAGTACAGTGGGAATATCTCTCTGACCATTGTGAAAATAAACTAGACTTTAGTAACTGAAAAATAATTAGAAAGTACACAAACGCTTGGAAATTAAATAACAAGTTTTTAAATAACCTGTTAACCAAAGAAGCCATCAGGATGAAAACAGAAAATCTTTTGAAATGAAAATATGACTCATTGAAATTTGTGGATTTCAGCTGAAAGTGAATGTAGGAAAAGTTTTAGATTTAAATATGAATATTAGGGAAAAACTGAGAATAAAATGTCAGATTCCATTTCAAGGGAAAAAAGATTCCATCATAAGGTCGAGGGCAAACAGCACTCTGGTTCACTCTAAAACCTTCATCCAGGTTTATAGTTACACAGCTGCATGAGGAGGTAACAATGTTCCTCCCACAGGAACATAACCTGAACAACAAAGCATACAGGCAACTCGTTAAATTGCTTAGGCTGGGCTCTAACCTGGAATCTTCCTGCCTCTGCCTCTCTGAGCGCTGAAATTACAGACACACACCACCATGCCAGGTTTGTATTATTTTTTCAACAAGAATTTCATTAATTTCTACTCTGACTTTTATTATTTTTTTCTCCTAGTACTTTTGGTTTATTCTTATTTTTCTAGCACCTTAAAATGTATTGTTGACAAACCCATAGTCAACATACTGAACAGAAAAACTGAAGCGTTTCCTCCAAAATCAGGAATGAGAAGTGGGTGTGCATTCTCATACTCCTTTTTAATGTATTATTCATAACTTAAACTAAAGCAATAGAACAAACAAAAAACATTAATGGAATACAAAGAGGAAAGAAAGAAGTCAAATGATCTTTAGTTGCAGATAACATAAGTCTTTACATAGAAGATCCAAAACACTCCATCATAAGATTCTCAGGGGAGCTGGAGATATAGCTCTGTGGCACAAGCACCTGCCTGGCAAGTGCAAAGTCCTGAGTTCAATCCCAGTGCCACCCCCCAAAAAAAGACTCTTAGAACTGACAAATTCAGCACAGTGGCAAAATACAAAATCAGCACACAAAAGTCAATGGCCTACCTGTACACTAATAATTAATCCACTGAGAAAGTCAGAAAAATGATCGCATTCATGACAGCTTTGAAAAATTAAATAAAATACCTACAAATCAACATATTCAAGGAGATAAAAGACCTCTATAACAAAGACTATATGATTCTGAGGAAGGAGATTGAAGGGGATGTTAAAAAATGTAAAGACATCTTCCCAAGTAGGCAGAATTAATACTGGTAGAATGGCCATATTACCAGAAACAATATATAGATTTAATGCAATCCCTATTAAAATACAAATAGCATTCATCACAGAACTATAAAAATAATTGCTAATATTATATGGAATCAGAAGAGGCCCAGAATAGCCAAAGCACTCTTAAGCAAAAAGAGCAAAGCAGGAGGCATCATGTCTGATTTCAAGTTATAGTGTGCAGATACATCAATAAAACCAGCATGGCACAGTATGGCATTGGTCTACAAAAATACCCATGTAGACCAGTGGAATAGAACACAGGAACAAACCTGTGCCTCTTCAGCTCTGGTATTTGACAAAGGGGCCAAAAACATATTCTTGAGAACAGACATCCTCTTTAACAGGTCATGCCAGGAAAACTGGCTTTATACCTGTGTTGAAGAATGAAACACAACCCATTTCTCTCATGCTGTACTACAGTGAAATAAAAATGGATCAAAGACCTAGATATAAAAACAAAAACCCGGAAACAGATAGAAGATAACAAGGGAATCAATTGAGACCAGAGGTGCATCAAGGAATTCCTGGACAGAACGCCAACAATCCAAGAAATAACATCAAGAATCAACAAGGGGTTGCATCAAATTAAAAAGCTTCTGCACAGCAAAAGAAAAAATCAGCAGAGTTAAGAGACAGCTTGTGGAATGGGAAAAACAATTTTGCTAGTCACACTACTGGTAGAGGACTAATATCTAACATATACAAAGAACTCAAACCCCCAAAACCAAGTGACCCAATCAAAAGATAAGAAAATGAACAATGTAAACATTTCTTGAAGTACACACTAAAACACACCTTTATCATCTTTAGCCATTAGGGAAACTCTGAGCCTCCATCCTACCCTGTTAGAACAGATAGCATCGAGAACATTGTAAGTAACAAATGCTGGGGAGGATGTGCAGGAAAAGGAACATTTCTACATTGTTGGTGGGACGGTAAAGTAGTACAAGTACTGTGGAAATCATTACAAAACCTCAAAATCCTTAATGTCGGAATTCCTTTTGATACAGCTATACTTCTCCTGGGTATATTACCAAAAGAGTTAAAACATCATATTACAGTGATACATGCATATCCACGTTGATAGCAGCACAATTCACAATAGCTATGCTCTAGAAACAGTTTAGAAACTAATACCAGATGAAAGGATAAAGAAAAAATGGAATATGTACACAGTGGAATATTATTTAACCATAAAGAAGATTGAAATCATGTCATTTCCAAGGAAAATGGGTAGATCTGAGACCATAATGATAAGTGAAATAAGTCAGATACAGAAAGTTAAATGTCACATAGCTTCACCTGCATGAGAAACATAACACACAAATAAAAAGTAAATTAAAGGAGAAGCAGACTTTTGGAAATAGGGAGAGGAATCAGGAAGAAGCAGGGCTGGAGAATACAGGGATGAAAATTATCAAATCATGTTTTATATATGTTCCAATTCCCCCAATAAATGTAACTACAGCATCTCACAAATATACAGTGAAATTAAAAAAAAAACTATAGGCCTCCCTTTTTCTTAAAAAAAGAAAAGAAGCACAAATTAAACCTAAAGAAAAAAAAAAAAAAAACAATAAACCTAAGTGCAGAAATGAAGGAACTGACAGAAAATCAACAAACCAAAAACTGCTTCTCTGAGATCAGCGCTATTCATGAGCCCGAGCTCAGAATGACTGAGCAAGCGAAGAAGAGGAGGGACGGGGCCGACACTGGGCGTGGAAGGAGCAGGCCCCCAGGAGCCTCACAAACCGTAAAAGGTAGTAAGAGGATGTCATCGATAATTTTGTGCCAAAAATTGTGACAGTTTTGATAAAATACACATTTCTTTTTTTTTTTTTTTTTTTTTTGCGGTACTGGGGATCGAACTCAGGACCCTGCGCTTGCTAGGCAGGCGCTTATTCCACTGAGCTATATCCCCAGCCCAAAAATACACATTTCTTGAAAAATATCAGCTACCCGAATTTACATGCTACGAAATGGAATGTATGAATGTGCTCTGTCATCTGGTAAAGGACTTGAGTAAGCAATTTAAATCCTTCCCACAAAGGAGACTTCAAGGATGAAGCAATGCAACCTATCAAACAAAAACATTTTCAGAGAGGAGATAAGAGAAGAACATTTCCCAACTAATTTCACCAAAATATGTGAGGACCTTACTTACCAGCAAAGCAAAATCCAAGCAAATGAATACAGATGCAATGACGCTGAACACACAAAAACCCAACTCAATATGGAAAAAGATCATCATAGAACCACCCAGACTACTGGACTGTAAAGCCTGGCTTATCATTTACTAGTCTATGACTTTGAAAAATCATGTCCTTGCCTAATACGTAAATGGTATGTATTCCAAGATTACAAGATTGGTTCTTCATCCAAAAATCAATGTAGCTGGGAGTTGTGGCCAGTGCCTGTAAGCTCAGTACTCAGGAGGCTGAGGTAGGAGGGTTGCCATGAGTTCAAGGCCGGCCTGGGCTGCACAGCGAGTTCAAGGCCGGCAAGACCATCTCTCAAAAAAAAAAAAAAAAAAAAAATCAATGAAATTTAAACGTTAACAGAACAAAGGAAAAACACTGTGGGATTATCTCAATAGACATAGAAAAACTCATTGGCTAAAATTCAGGACCATTCTTGATCAAAAACTCAGAAAAACAAAAATGAAGTTTCTTGTTCTGCAAAATAAACATTGCACTGTTTTCATTGTATTTAATGGCCTTAATGAAGCCTGGGCCCCTGAGTTAATAAACATAACAGGGACGTTCACTATCCAGAAGCTCTTTTAGATATTGCACTAGAAGTCAGCAGATGTCCCCAAGGTATTTCAGCATCACTGAGCTCTAGAAATTTCACTTACTTTCCTGTGAGCTTAATTATTTAGAAATGAGAAACATTTCCATGAGTTTTATATCAGTTTTCTTTTTTACAGAAGACTGCCTTAGCTCTCAGCAGTTATCTGGACAGCTCTCTGTTGCCACCTGGTGGTGAAGAACCGCCTCACCTAAGGTTTACCCTGCACAGTAGAGAAGGGAATTGAGTCAAAAATCAAACCCAAAGGCAAGGAGAAACAGCAGAAAGAACAAGTCCGAAACCTCCCAGCATGCGAGGGCACCTACTGAGATCCAGCTTCAGTGCACAGTCTTCAGTTCCTGTAAGAAACCATATATATACTGGTTAAGAAACAGACCCAGACAAACTACCTGGATGCAAAGTCCAGCTTTCCCATTTACTAGTTTATGACTTTGAAGACATTATTTAACCTTCCTAAAATTCAGTTTCTCACCTGTAAATAAGAATGATCATAGGGTTTACCTCTAGGATTCTTTTAAGGGTCAAAGCTATCAGCTATTTGCATCTGTGCCTCGCACAGAGTTGGTACTAAACAAGGGTAGTAGGTACTTTGTAATCATCCTGGCTAATTAGGGCTATTGTTGCCTTTTTGTGGGCTCAAGGTAGAATATGAAAAGAGTTTGGACAAAATGGTACTTTGGAGAATGCTTTGGCAGTTTCTTATGGAGTATAGACATATGACACCAGTAAGCCCATTCCAGGGGAATGCCCCAAAGAACTGAAAACACCGGCCCACACAAAAGCTGGCACAGAAATGTACACAGTGTTCATAGCCCTGGCCAACAAGTGAAAAGAAATCAAATCCCCATCAAGTGACAAATGGGCACCCGAAATGTGATATCTCTCTAAAGTGGAATATTATTCCACTATAAGAAGGAATACAGTATTAATACATGGTACAACATAGATGAAATTTGAAAACAAAATGCTAAATGAAAGAAGCCAAATACAAGAGAAGACACATTCCGTACCTCCAGTCCAAGGAAAGGTCCAGAATAGGTGATTCTATTGAAACAGTATTAAAAATGTTTGGGCTTTATTCATAATTGTTCAAAACTAGAAAGAAGGAAGATTTACTTCAGCAGATAAATAGAACACCAATTGTGATATACCCATACAATGGAGTACTACTCAGCAATAAAAAAGAATGAGCTACTAATACATACCACAATGTGAATGACCGTTTCTCAGAGACCCCTGCAGTGAACTCCAATCTCCTGCCTCGTGCTATGGTACACAGTGGAAAGATCAAGAAACAAAATGGCAGTGCAGCAGGGATCTGGGATGACCAGCTGTTCACGGGAACAAAAGGCCACGAAGCACCCACAGTCTTGGGGGAAAATGTGAGGGGGTTGCGGCCGGATGTGCTAGGCAAGTGGTGAGGCTGGTAAGGGAGGGGACAAAGCACTCTTGTGGGAGGGACAGGAACAGCCAGATTTAGGTCATGGTTAACAAGTAACCTGCTTTGTAGCCAATTCTGGGAAGGGATTTTCCAGAGTCACACAGGCCTCAGGGCAGACATTATCTCCTATCTTAGCCCCACGATATCTCAGCTCCTCTATCTGACCTCCACTAAGGCCACTGATGACAAACAATGCTAGCCCACTATCAGCTGCCTGCTTTCATGAAGACATGTACATCGCCTTAGCCAGACTCGCTAATTAAACTGAAAGCCAATTTAGGGAAGTCACCGCTACACTGTCTGCACTTCTCACAGCAGTCACACTTGGGTCTGGGGGAGGGTGACGCGGCCTCCACAACTCTTACATGAATTTTGCTGAGTAAAAGAAACCAGTTCCAAAAAACTATACATTGTACAATTTGATTGATATGAAATTATAAGAAAGGCAAAACTAGGGACAAAAACAGACCCATGGTTGCTATGTGCTGGTGAAGAAAGCAACAGCTCACCACAAAATGGACACACAGGGGAACTGGGAGCTTTCTACCACCACAGAGAGGCAGAGCCATGACTCTTATATGCCCGCCCGCTCAGAGCTGTATCTCACGTGCAGTGAACTTTAGTGTATGCAAGTTTAAAGGAAAGAGACGGGGTGTTGCAGGATGCCAAGACTGCACACAGATGAAAAATTAAATCTATTGATATTACAAATGGGTGACACGAAGCTCACTGAGAAGGAAGTGATCCGAGTAACTTTGGAAATGTTAAGACTAAAGACAAAAAAAAAAATAGCTGTCTATAAGCCTTGCATGTTAATTTGTAAGATTATTTCTCATAACAGTGCTTTATGGTTATATAAGGATTGAACAAATAAAATGCAGTGAAAGGTAGGCAGGTTTCTCACTATCAGAGAGATTTATAAATGAGCAAGTGGGGGCGCTGGAATGAATCCTGTGCTACTGGACTAGAGCTGCAGCGACAGCAGGATGTGCTTAGGTTGAATTTAATAGACACATAGGTAGGTAAGTGTACATGTAGTTCCCAAAAATGTGTGTATGTGTGAGTCAGCACATATTCCCTGACTTTGGTGCTTAGAGAGTCTACAGCAGGGCCCCAAGAAACAAGCACATGCCCCTCTGCAATAACAGAAACCCAGAATTCTTGCAGCAGTACCTGCTGGTAGCAAGAGCAAGGTAAAGACAGTGAGTCCAGAGTATCTTGTAATGCCCAAAACTAAAAATGCACTCAGGAAAATGGATACTTGTCCAAGGCACACAGGACCCTCAAAGAAGAGATCCCAGTGCTACAACAGTTTCGGAAGCCAAATAACTGATGTAGCATTGGATTATAACTTAAACTATAAAGCAAATGAATGCAAACTGGTATGAAGATATGATTTAGTAAATAAAGGAGAAGAAACAAATATTACAGAAGAACTCCAAATAATATATATAAATAGTATCCCCTCCAGGGGATGGAATTCAACATTCCTCTTTTGTACGGACTCAACTTAATGACTTGCTTCCAAAGGACACAGTGTAGAAAAGAAAAAGGAATAACTTTACAGTAGAAAGGACTGGCAGACACTACCTTGCACAGGAACAAATTTCCTCAACAGTATCTGTCATATTGGTGGCGTGTGCCCCAGAGGACTTGATGAGAAGGGCCCCTCACTTTTGTGGTATTTTTTGCAAAATCCCCCAAACCCTAACCACAATGTGATGAAAATACCAGACTAATTCAGACTGGAGCCATTCTACAAAACGCCTGAAAAGAACTCTTCAAAACTCTCAAGGTCACTAAAAAATTTTTGAAAGATTAAAAAAACAAACAAGGAAAAACTATCACAGACCAGAAGAAACTAAGAACACATGAAGCTAAAATGTGTTATAGGATCCTGGACTGAATGTTGGGTCAGAAAAGGGGGAGTGCAAAAACTAGTGAATTTTGAATAACTAGAGTTTAGGTTTTTCTTTTGTTTTTTCTTGTTTTTTTTTTTTTGCGGTACTAGGGATCGAACTCAGGACCCTGCGCTTGCTAGGCAAGCGCTTATTCCACTGAGCTATATCCCCAGCCCATAGAGTTTAGTTAATAATACTCTGTCAACATTAACCTCTTTGATTCAACCAATGTCACCCAGTTATGTAAGATAGTAACACTAAGCAAAAGTAGATGAAAAGTATGCACAAACCCTCTGTACTATCTCTGTAAGCTTGCTATAAATCTAAAATTATCCCAACATTAAAAGTTTTTTTTAAATTCAATTTTATTTGCTTTGGTTTGGGTTTTTTGGTACTGATAATCAAACCCAGGACCTTGTGCTTGCTAGGCAGGCACTTGTGCCACTGAGCTATATCCCCAGCCCTTTAATTTTACTTTAAAAGGAAAAACTAAAACAAAATTTCAAAACAAGATAATGGGAAAGTAACAATGGTTAATACATTGTGCACTGTTATCTTCAAAGTAGTTACTCAGAGTGCAAGATATAGGCATGAAAAATTGTCCAAACTGTATTAGCACAAACCTTTCTTTTCAATGAACTAAGAGAAACTGGTAGTGTAACTATCTTAACTATCTTGCATGTATATATCTTATTTTGCCTTTTCCCTTCTTTCTTTTCTCCTTTCCCCATCACAGTTTCTCTTTCCTTTTGAACAATTTCTTCTCAGTTCACAATATCTATTATACGTTTTGAATCTTATTTACTGTTTCAGCTTCTCCCACTAGGGAGACAATATGATGTTTATACATGTGAGTCTAACTTATCTCACTTTCAAAGTATGGTCTCAACTTGTATCCATTTACCTATATAAGTCTCCATTTTATCTTTCTTTATGGCTGAGTAGTACTCCAATATTTACAAAAAGCATGTCTTTTTTTATCCATTTCTCAATTGATGGGTATTTGGGTTGTTTCTAAGATTTAGTTATTACTAGTTGTGCTGTTATAAACATGGGCGCACATATATTGCTGTGGTAGGATGTTTTTAATTCTTCTGGGAAGGTATCCAGAAGGGAAATAGCTGATTCAAATGGGACCTCTAGTCCTAGCTTTTTAAGGAATTTCCACACTGATTTCCACAGTGGTTGCACCAGTCTATACTCCCACCAGCAGTGGAGAAAGGTTCCTTTTTCCCCACAGCCCTGCCAGCATTTGTTATTGGTTGATTTTTTTTTATTATAGCCATTCTTTTTGGAGTGAGATAGAATCTCAGTGTTGTTTTAATTTGCATCTCTCAAATGGTCAAGGATATTGAACTTTTTTCATATTTTTATTTGCCATTTGTATTCCTTCATCTGAGAAGTGCTTATTCATCTCAGATGTCCATTTTTGGATTGGGTCTTTGAACTGAGGGAAGTTCCATTTTTTCAGTTCTTTATATATTCTAGATATAAGTCCTTTGTCTGAAGGACAACTGGCTATAATTTTTTCCCACTCTGTGGGTTTCCTTTTCACTCTGTTGGTGATTTCTTTTGTTGTGCAAAAGCTTTTTAACAAGGTGAGATCCCATTTGTTGATTCTTTGTAGTAATTCCCATGCTGTCCGGCTTTTGTTCACGTTCTGCCTACCCTTATGTCTTCAAGATATCTACCTACTTTCTCTCCCAGTAGATTTATTGTTTCTGTTTTAACATTTTGATCTTTGATCCATTTTTGCTTTAGTTTAGTGCATGGTGATAGACATGTGTCTAGTTTTAGTCTTTGGCATGTGGAAAGCCAGTTTTTCTAGCACCATTTATTAAAGAGGCAGTCTTTCTTCCAGTGGACGTGTTTGACACTTTGTCAAAGATAAAAGTTTATTTTTAAACAGGGAAAGAACAGAAGAGGGTAGCATGAGTTTATTTTGCATATAGCTGTTAGACCTGGAAGATACTTTGCCATAACAGAAAGAACGTAACATGTATGTTACCCACAGATGATTTTCTAATTGTTATTCCTCTTTCAGATCAAAAGAAGTGGCCAGTTCAGTTTCCCTACAATATGAAAGAAAAAGAAGAGCAGTGTAATCAAGGGTTATGCCCCATAGTTTGAATGATCTCAAATATTTTTCCATGATCTGTATGGTAAATTGGAATCATTTAAATGTCTCAGATGAACTCAGATGGTGAAGTTGGCCCTCTACCCCCAACAAGCAACCGTACAACCCGGTGGGGCCCAGAACACAGGCCCCTCTCCCATTGTCCCCATCTCTCCTCCACAACCAGGAGAAGTCACTTTCTTCCCACATTACCCATTTGCTTAGTTCGCAAGATCCCTGCAAAGTCAGCTCTAAGCCTTGGAACCCATGTTACAGGCACAAACTTGCTCCCCACCACACTCAGATCTGCTCAGCCCGCTGATGGGTCAGGCAGGCGGCAGGCGGTCAGGCAGCAGAGCTGCAGGCTGTCTTGTGGACAGTGATGCTCATTTGTAGCATGGAGAAAGAAAAGGCCTGTCGGTGACAGGCTGGGGTGACACTGTCACTCTGTGGGATCTTCAAGGTAAAGCAGGAGGAGGGATTGGGAGCCTCTGAGGTTAGGAGAGGCCAGAGGAGAACAGCGTGCCCCTTGGGACCTGCGTAAAAAGAACTAACGTCTGATTTGCATCACTTAACCAATTAAGCACTGCTCCTAAATGTGATTATCAAAACAGAAGATCACAAGGTCCCTGGAGGGAATTACCAGGGCATCCTTGCTAGAAGTCCGTCCTAAAAGACATCATGGAAAACCAACATCCACTTAGGTTCCTGGTTAGGCCTGGGGGAGCCCACTGAAACCCTGCTTTTCCCATCCCCAGGGGTCAGTCGCTTTGATGGGAATAAAGGGTCAAAGACCAGAACCACAGCAAATGTGGGAGTTACCTGCAGGCCCACTCTAAGGCACATGGGTGGTGTCTAGCGGGGTTATACTCAAAGGACAGGCAACTCACAGAAAAATTTTAAAATTCCTAAGTCTTTCCTAAAACAGGCCTAGAAAATAGGACTTGTGATGTCCTCTTTCAAAAGGGACTCCCTGGGCTTCTGCACAGCTATCCTTGCTGCTGGAGTTGGATCACAGGGACCATCTGCCATATCTAGGGTTAAGTCGCCCAGGGCTAGCATTGCTGCTAAGGAGCACAACTTTGGGACATGAAACATGGGCCAGAGCCATGAGCCCCGCAGCTCCGTTTTACAGTTTTATGAACCCAGTGGCCAGAACTGAGGGTCGTACTAACCGGTGGTCAGGAACTGCCGTTGCATTTTCTAATCTCTATTCTTACAATAAACCTTAGTTTACCTTGCTGCATCCTGGAGTCCCCAGCATTCTGTGTCATGAGAAAAGCCTGTATAATACAAGCCTAAAGGACAAGCAAAGAAGGGGAACCATGTGCATCAGGCTGGAAGAGAGAAACGAGAAGAAACCAGGAAGTAGGAGGAGCTCACTTAGCATCTTGAGCACCCCAGTGTGAAGGCAAATGTCCCTCTTCCTGCCAGTTGTTCCAGATTTTGCCAGTTCATACCCAGCACATAGGTACCCAGCCTAATGTACACTTAGCTTTGGAGCTGTCAGGCTGCGGGTAAAAGACCTGCCAGACAGTGCCCGCAAAGAGAGGCTGCTCTGACTGGGGGAGGGTAAGTGAGCAGGAGGTGCAGGCACAAGGGCAGCTAGTACATTCTCCAGCAGGAGTGCTCAGAGGTGCAGGGTACAGAGGACCAGGGAGAGGGAGAGGACGGTGTGCATTCCTCATGCTGTTCAGCCCCTCATGCTCAGCAGAAGGGAGCCCATACTTCTTCCCAGGGCAGTGCTGGGGCCAGGCCAGGACTGGTCTCTTCCAAGCTCAGAGCACACAGGGAGCTGGCAAAGGGGCAGGGGTCCTCCCTGGTCCTGTGACAACAGGCACTTGTACAGAGAGACCCCAGACCTACCTCAGACACTGTCCTACCTGTCCCCACCCCCTGCAAAGGCTACCTTTCTGTCTTGGGAGCATGAAGTGTAGGCTCCTGCAGGGATTTAAGAAAACATACACAGGTCAGCCAGAGAGGCCCCTGTTTCTCCACAGCTTCTTGAAGTCAATGGTGTTCATTTCCTGCCTTCATACTTACCCTAAGTAACCATCTCAGTCTTTAAAAAAGTTCTCTCTGCAGTGAAAAAAGAAAAAATAATCCACACCTTCCTATTTCACTCCCTACCAGCGACTGAGAACAGAAAGTTTTGTGCAGGCTCACATAGTCACTCTAGACACTGGTGACCTTTGTCTTCAGTGGAGAACACAGCAGGACCCCCACGTTGTGCTGAGCAGTGCAGCCTGCGGGTTTCCTGGCCAGGTTCTCTCTCCCACCTCTCTGTGCTCTGGTCTTCCGAGGTGAGAGCCTTACATGCAGTCCTGTCTCCTACTCCGCTACACCTCGCTGGTTTTCAGCTATCTGTGCATGGTGCTGCACCAGAGCAACCAGCAGGAGGCGCGCTTCCGCCTCACTGAGTGTGACCTGGTCTGGGCTAGGTGGGAAAGCAAAGCTGATGGAGGTTCTGAGCCTCCGGTTTGCCCTCCCCAGGACAAGTAGCGGGGCTTCCGGGCCCCTGCTTCTTCTGCTGAGAATGTGGCCACCTTGACTCCCAGGGAGTCGGGCTCAAGGCCATTGCCCACCTGAAGACCGCCGCGACCCATGTGGCCAGTGGGGTCCTGAGAGAGCCCGAAGGGAGATTAAGAAAAGACAAGACCCATAACAAAAGGAAAGCTGGGACCGGTAGGACCCGACCTCCCCGATGGAGAGCACGGTCTTTGTCTTTCTTTATACACAGCAAAAAGGGAGGAAGTGTGCGCCGGAGGAGTGAGCGCAGTGTCTCAGTGTTTCGCTGAGAACACGGAGAGTGACAGTTTCAGAGCTATCTGTGCTGTATTTCACAGGGAGGAACACCAAGGCCGGACACATGCTGATAGGCCACTGGGCTAGAGGTCCACTTGTTCACGCAGTCTGCTTCTGGCAGCCCGTGTCCCGGGACTGGCTTTGCTCTAGTCACAGCAACTTATTCACAGCCTCTGGGGCTCCATGTTCTCAGGGCTTGTCTTGCTGTAGCCCCGGATGAGCGGTCGATCTCCAGCTCAGCCGTTCCCCATAGAAGATGATGATTCACTGGAAGCCAAACACTGGCGTGGTCTCCCACGAACAAGAACAGCAGCGTCGCATCCCGGAGGCAGCAGGAGAGAGTGCGCTCCAGCTGGGGCTGCCCATCTCCCAAGGGCCAGACCCCGAGGGGTGGGATGGAGAGACCCGGCGCTCAAGACCTCCGTGAGAGGAGAACGCTGCCGACACGAGACACAGCCAGTCAGTCCCCAGCTGGGTCCTCCTGGGTTGTTTGAGGTAACCTGGCATTTTAGAGGTTTCTCTCACTTCAAGCCAGGCCAACTACGGCTGAGTCTCCTGCGTACTTCCTGGAGACAAGGCCAAAAGCTTCATATGCATTTCTGGGCGGAGCTTCTGCCTGAATGCGCATGTTCTCCCCAACAGTGTCATCCCACCAGCTTAGATGGTTTCCCTGTCCATCAGTCCTACGGTCCCGGATTTCCTCAGCTTTCCTCAGCGAAAGCAACTTCCCAGCCAGGAGTCCTCAAGTCTCCACAGGCTTCAAATCCCATTTCCACATCTGCCCATCCCTTCACACCTGCCCCGTGGAAGATCTCTCCATGCACCTTCTGAGCCCAGAGCACCATGTAGAGCTGGGAGACAGGGGTCTCAGTTGCTCGCCTGTGATCTGCCCTCTTGCTGAGAATTTACACCTCTGGGGTTCATGCAGTTCTGTATTTGTACAGGGGGTTCCTCAGAGTGTCTCTTAGGATCTGCAGTGTCTCTGGTGATCCTTCTCCAAAAGGGGACAGGGTGGCCAGGACCAGACTTCCAGGTGGTCTCTCTCCCTGTGTGACGTCTTCTCCAGACCTCTTGTCTCTGCACCAGCGGGTTGCCTTAAAGATCAAAGACGCCCATGAATGCCAATGGTTCGTAAGTTTAAACATAGGGAGACAAGTCCAGGCCTGAGAATTCTGAATTTTGCCTGGGGCAGAGGGCCTGAGAAAGGTACCTATGACTCTGGGACTATCTTTTCCCTTGTAAGTTTGTTTATTTATTTCAATAACCTGGAGAAATATACACACTTGCTGTGTACATTCCTAGTCCTGGGAACACTGAATGACAGGCTGATAGCGCAGAGGGCCCAAGGCTTTTTGCACTGACAATCCAGCCATTCGCAGGAGCTGAACACTGCAACTCTCCTTAAACTCAATAGGTGCCTCAGACATCCCTGCCAGGACCACTGTGGGCACTGGACCAAACCTATCCCCACCCCATCCCAGCACGGTCCACACACGCACGGGACGCAGCGCGCATGCGCATCAGATTCTGAACCCTATCCTCCCCAGGCCTGGGACCCTCCCAAGGCGGCGCCTGGCTGCAGAAAGAGAGAAACTGGGACTGAGTTTACCACCACCCCCTAACCGACAACCTCTGAGAGGGAGTCTCACTGATCAAAAGGAGGGACTTATAGGGAAGGCCAGATGAGGGGCCAGGCTGATGGGAAAACCAGGCGAAAGCCCAGCTGTTGGAGACTCGGACACTCACAGGCTGACCGTGCAGTGTAAACCGCCCCTCCTGAACCCACGCCCTGCCCAGCGCAGCACCGCCAAGCAGGCCCCTCTGTAGCTTCCAACCAGACACCACCGCCTTCCGGCCCATCCGTCAGGGCCAGGGCAGCCTTTCAGGGTTCGGTTTGCACAGCTGCGTAGAGCCGCTGGTCTGCTGACAACGTCGCCCAGGGCGACCGGGCCGGCTGCACCTGCGCGGCTCTCCTGGGCCCGGGCGCTCCGCGGTCCGTCCTCCAGCGCCCTCCAGCGGACCTCAGGGGACACTGCGGGCCCAAAGGTCAGCAGGTATCTTAGCTCAGCCAAGGTCACGCTCCTGGATTATTCCGACACATCTAAAGCCCTCGGTATTCGACATACACGCCCCACAGGGGTCGTCACCTCCCAGGCATCTGCTCCCTAACTCGTTCATTGTGACTCCCAGACTCGCGCCTTGGCCACCAGCCAACACGGCCTTGGTATCCCCGCCCCATGCTCAGAGCACCAGACTGCACCCATGCCCTCTCCCATCCCCAACAAAATGAAACATTCTTCCGGAGTAGCCGCTTCGCAGAGTAGACTGCGCCCCAGTTTCCCCGGCCTTGGCCTTTGTGACTCCGCTTTGGCTCGGGAAGAATCTCGGGGTTCGCCAGTCAGCGGGCATCACTCGTTCGGTGCCGGCAGAGGGCGCTGTTTTCATGTTTTGGTGGCCCATCACCCTTTCACCGGAGTTCAGAAAGACTTGGAAAAGCTGATGACCAGCAAAGGCTCCCATGAAAAGTGTATGGAATCGGACTTCATTCTCAGAAGCCTGCTTAATCTAAAACCGCCCTGTGCTTATGGTTCACCGTTCCTTGAGCCTCCCAAAATGAAAGCTACCCCGTCACAGGCCATTGGGTTTTGCAAGGCATAGGCACAGAGAGGGCTAGGGAAATATGCATAAATAAATTCGATTGGAACGTAGCAAATATTCTTGCGGCTACCTGGTGCATTTCCCAACCAAGAGTAAATCCTGAGCACATTTGCATTTGATATTTGTTCTCTGCTTAACTGGGAAAGCAAACTGCTGGGGTAGACAATCTGCTCCCTTTCTTTGGTAAACAAAATCGATTTCCAGATACAGGAGCACTGTGAGCCAGAAAGAGGTGAGACGGATGCAACACCACCTCCTACAAAATTTAAAGAAGTACCAAAGATCTCAAGAATCCAAATTCATATTTTAGTGTGATGTTTGAAAGATAAAAAAAAATTAGCACAAAAAATCCACAATAAGCAAAAAACATCTAATATAAGTAAGGGCAGGATCTGACAGGGCCAGAAACAGTGAAGCAATCGCATCCGATGCAAAAGCCACCTCCGTAATGTCCTCATTCATAATGTTGATGTTTTATTCATGAATGTGTGCATTGATTTTTATTTTTTAAATGTTGTATTGGCTCAGGCAGCCGTAACAAAAATCCCATAGAATGAGTGGCTGTGCTTTCCCATATTTCTACAGGCTGGAAAATCCAAGATCAAGCTGCCCACCCACTGGGCTCCTGGTGAGGGTGTTCTTCCTAGTTTATAGATGGCTTTCTTCTTACGGTGACCTCGCATGGCAGAGAGACAGCAGCAGGAAACTCAGGGCTGTCTCAAGGGCGCCAATCCCATCACAACTCTGTGACCTCCCCTAAACCTAATGATGTCCCAGGAGTCCATCTCCAGATGTCATCACCCTAGAGGGAAGGACTCTAATGTCTGCATTTGCGGTGGGAGATGCAATTCCATCCATGGTGAGTGTGTTAATGCATTCTTTACCTTAATTTTTGTGGTAGTCAAGGTTCGCCACAGAAACCAACTGATAAGACATATATATTATTCATCACATTTGCTTTATAGTTACTGTGAGACACTGGCTTACAAAATTGCAGAGGCTGAGGAGTCCCACAGTCTGCAAGCCGGAGACCTAGGAAATTGGTGGTACAGCTTGAAGACATGAGCACCACAGAGCCAATTATACGTACTGCTGTCCGATTGTGAAGGCCTGAAAATCAGAAGAGCCAAAAGGAAGGAAAGAAACCAATGTCCCAGCTCAAGCAGTCAGGCAGAGAAAGGGTAAACCCAACCCTTCCCAACCGTTTTGCTCTATGGGCTTCTGCACCACCTGCTTTACCTAGCCCACCAATCCAGATGCTAATCACTTTCAGAGTCACCATCACACAGTCCGGCTCTAGCGAAAGGGCTCTTTCACTCAGTAGAATGTTTCTGAGACTCACCTGTCTGGTTTCATGAGCCGAGCCGCTTTTCCTCCCAGTTTTTCTTGCCAAATAGCATTCCACTAGATGGATATATCATAGTTATTTGTGAATTATACTTTTGATAGGCACTTGGGTTCTGTTCAATTTTTTTTTACTTTTTTTACATTCAAGTATTAGGAATTTCATCTTTTATTATGAGTAAGACTATACATTACAGTTTAATTTTTAACCCACTTTAATTTTTTTAGTAAATTATATATATATATATATATATATATATACTCACACAGCCTTCATGTAATAGTTTATTGAAATTGTGAAGACTTTATTATACATTTGAAGGCCTTTTTAATAGTAAAGATATTACCTTCATAACTATCTTATAGTTTGATATTTTTCTAACTTTTACTTAGTCAATAATGGCCAATTTTCCAAATTTACTTTTAAAATAAGGTTTCCTTTTTATAATATACTCTAAAATAATTATATATATTATATATTTTTTAAACAAACTGTTGTTCTTTGAAAATTTAATACTGCTATTGCCGTAATACTCATATATACACTCATACAAAAAATTTTACAGGGAAAATGGATGGCTTAAATTTGATTTTAAACAAACCAACAGCTAACATCATATTATATAGTCAAAGACTGAAAATTTTCACTTTAAAATCAGGAACAAGACAAGGATGTCCATTATCACCACTCCTATTCAATATAGTTGTGGAAATGTTAGCCAGAGCAATTAGACAAGAGAAAAAAATAAAAGAAATAAAGATAGGCAAGGAAGAAGTTAAATCATCATTATCTGCAGATGACATGATACTCTACATGGAAGACCCCAAAGCTCCACAAAAAACTTGTAGATTTAATATCCAAATTCAGTAGGGTAGTGGGATACAAAGTCAACACTCAAAAATCGATAGAATTCCTGTGCACAAGAAACATACTCACAGAGAAATGAAGGAAAACACACCTTTCACAATAGCACCTAAAAAAAATAAAATACTTAAGAATCAATCTAGCAAAGGATATAAAGGATCTCTACAATGAAAATTACAGTACCCTGAAAAAGGAGATCAAAGAGGATAACAGAAAATTAAAAGATACCCTTGCTCTTGGATAGAAAGAACCAACATTGTGAAAATGGCCATACTCCCAAAACTTCTATACAGATTTAATACAATCCAACAAAATACCATTAGCATACCTCACAGAACTAGAGAAAACATTCTTAAAATTCATTTGGAACCAGAAGAGACCTAGAATAGCAAAAGCAATTCTAGGCAACAAAGGCAAGGCAGGGGGCATCACAACCCTAGATCTGAAATTATACTACAAAGCTATTGTGATAAAATCAGTATGGTACTGGCAAAACAAAAAACAGCCCTGAGGATCAGTAGGACAGAATAGAAGGTACAGATGCAACCCCAAACACATTCAGCCACCTCATCTTTGACAAAGGGGCTAAACATGTTCACTGGAAGAATGATAGCCTCTTTAATAAATGGTGCTGGAGAAACTGGCCCTCCACATGCCAAAGACTAAAACTAGACACATGTCTATCATCATGCACTCAACTAAAGTCATAATGAATCAAAGATCTAAGTATTAAAATAGAAATATTAAATTTATTGGAAGAGAAAATAGGTCAAAATTGTGAAAACATAAGTGTAGGCAGAGACTTCATTAACAAAACCCAAACTGCAAGGGAAATATTACAAAGAATCAACAAAAGGGATCTCATCTTATTATCAAGCTTTTGCACAACAAAATAAATCACCAACACAGTGAAAAGACAACCCACAGAGTGGGAAAAATTATAGCCAGATGTTCCTCAAAGAATTTATATCTAAAACATAAAAAGAATTGAAAACATGTCAGACCCCCCAAATTCAAAGACCCAACCCCAAAATGGGCATCTGAGGTGAATAAACCCTTCTCAGATGAAGCAATACAAATGGCAAATAAATTTATGAAGAAGTTCAATATCATTGGTCATTTGAGAGATGCAAATTAAAACAACACTGCAATTGCATCTCACTCCACAGAGAATGGCTACCATCAAGAAATCAACCAATAACAAATGCTGGCAGGGATGTGAGGAAAAAGGAACCCTTCTCCTCTGCTGGCGGGAGTGTAGACTGGTGCAACCACTGTGGAAATCAGTGTGTCAATTCCTTAAAAAGCTAGGACTAGAGGTCCCTTTTGACCCAGCTATTCCTCTTCTGGGTATCTTCCCAGAAGAATTAAAAATACCCTACCACAGCAATATATGTGCACCCATGTTTATAGAAGCACAATTTGTACTGCCTAAATCTTGGAAACAACCCAAATGTCCATCAGCCAAAAAATGGATAAAACAGATGCATTTTTAGAATGGAGTACTACTCAGCAATAAAGAAGGATAAATGGTTGCTACTTGAGACCATACTCATGCCACATGAGACCCTATAGGTAAGTGGATGCCACTTGAGACCATACCCATAAGTGAAATAAATCAGACTCATATATGTAAACATCATATTGTCTCACCAGTGTGAGAAACTGAATTAGTAAATAAGACTGAAAATGTACAACAGATATTGTGAACTGTGAAGAAACTGTTCAAAAGAAAAGATAAATTGTGATGGGGAAAGAAAAAGGAAGAAAAGGAAAAAGAAAAGAATACATTTATACACAAGATAGTTATACAACTAGTTTCTCTTAGTTCATTAGAAAAGTTTGTGCTAATATTGTTTGGACAATTTTTCATGCCTGTATCTTCTGCTCTGAATAACTCCTATAAGACAACAATACACAATGTATTAATTATTGTAGCTTTCCTATTAACCTGTTTTGAAACTGTTTTATTTTTATTTTTTCTCTTTAAAATTAAAAAAATAATAAATTTGATTTTAAATTAATATGTATGTCTTGGTTATTACTAGGTTCATAGCTGAGAGCTTAATATGATGTTCTGAAATTGAATAATAAATCTTGTAGCCAAAATGTATTTTTTTCAAAATTTTCATTTGCCCTAGGATTATAGGGCAGAAAACCTGCATCAGAGCTTAGGTTAAAATACTGCTTTTGGATCAATCCATGTATAAGCAAGACAATATTTTTTACTCTAGATATTTCTATGTTGTCAGTGTTTTAATATCCCCAATTAATTGGAGTGCACTAAACTGGACAAAGATTATGGTTTTCAAAGGAGAGCGCCAAAAGCCTTCTATTATTTCATGAAAATGCAGAAAGGAAATGAAATGATTGTTAGCCTGCTATATATTATGGTATTACCAGAGGGTATTATAGCACTTACCCTTTGGAGGGTGGGAACCTCAAATCCAGGCAGAAGGGTACCCAGATGGGGATTCTACTTAATGATCTGGCAATGATTAACTAATGTTTGAAACCTACATCATGAAAACTATTTCAGACAAACAAAATCCTGTAGGAAGGCAGGATGCTCGTTTTAACACTAGCAACCTTACTACAAACAAATACAAGGAAATTTTGAAAGTCTGACTATATAAATAATTGTAAGATTACATTATAAATATAACATACAAACATGAAAAGTTATCAAGCTAAGACTTGAGACCAAAAATAAGATACCAGTGTTCTACAAATTCTTAAACTTGAATTCATTAATAATATTACCAATTTGTCTAAATCTACAAATCAACATTTGTACAATTCCAGCATAGGTTTTTTTTTTTTTTCCAAAAACAGGTTCCTCAGATATATTTCTGCCATTGTCTTTAAGATACTTAGCTCTCTAGGGTAATGGATGTGTTCAAAGGAAAATATAGGCAGTCTTTCTGCTTGGAACAAACTGATTTATAATAGAAGGCACAAAATGGTAGAACAGAAATTATCCAAGATACTAGGTGGGAAACTTCCAGCTTTGCAGCCAGAATTATGCATTTGCCCATTAGTTTCAGAATAAATCCCATAAAACTCTAAATGATTAAAGCAATATAGAAAACTCAAAGAGGAGAAAATTTCCCAATTCATTTTATTGTGTAGACAAATCTGCTTAAGCAAATCAATACACTTTGCTTAAACTGGGATGGAACCATCTATGAATAGACTTCAGATTGGAGAGTGTCACACGATGCACTTCCAGGTCATCACTCACTCTCACGCAGTTGTCACAGTCTGGGCAAATGGGAAGTGCACAAGAGTCCCAGGAATCCACTCGCTTGTGTTCTTGTTTCTGCCACCAACTTAATACATGACCTTGAGCAAGTCACTTGTCCGCTTAGGGCCTCCGCCTCCACTCTTGAGGAGAGCTTTTGGGTTAAGTGCTTCTGAATGTTCTGTCCAATTTTAGGACTCTATATAAAGTTGCTTAACTGTTGTGCTATGCTAACACTACACGATTTCTTTATTATACCAGGTCATTTTATGCCTTCCAGAAGTACAGCTGAAATGTGCAAAGACACATCACTGCAATGTGAGGGATAATTTGGAAAATTACTGTTCCATTCCCTAAAGAGGATAAGTAAGCAATTTGCAGCCAAGACAGGGAAAAGAGGGGAGGAGCACAATGTCTTACATTCCAAGTTTGCATAAGACTTAATGTTGCTTATTCAAAGTCGGCCTACATTGTATCTGGGGCCTTAGTTCCCTGAGAATATGGTCTGTGGCTATCACCATGTCTTGCCTCCCATCACTATTATCTGCACAATCCATCTAAAGTAGAGCATGTCACCCTAAGGTGTCTTAACAGTGAATTATTCTAAGCGGATTCAGTTAACCATCCACTATATAAACAGCCTGAGCATGGACTGGGGTGATGAAGTTCAGGAGAAGAATAAAATGGGGCTCCTTCCTCCAGAAACCAGGGTCATCATCCTCAGAAAATGACTAATGAAAGAAGAAGGCAAAGAATGTGAAACTGAATGCTGAGCTGCTTTATAAGACATGTAAATGCTAAAAGGCATCAGAGACGGCCCCTGGCAGGGGTAGCCTGGAGCAGGCCTGAGAAGAAAGCATATGAGGAGAAGCAAAAAATAGGACTCCAGGTTTTCCGGTAGGAAGTCTTCCCGATCCCCCATTCCTGCAGGCGCAGAACTTTCTCCATGCCTCCTCTCACGCTAGGAATTCTGGTCTCCAAAACTCCAGAGAAATAAACATTCTGCACCAGCAGGCTCCTACAAATGTGCTTTCAGAAGAGCAGCAGATATTTTCAAAGTTGTTGGGGAAAATGAGCTGAGTATGATGCCCCGATATAGCATCCCGGTGCAGGTCCAGGCTGTCCATTCCATGAGGCAAAACAAGCTCCACAAATAATATCAAAGACTTCTCAACTGGTTCTACAATGATTAAAATTATATTTTGATCCAAAGTAAAGGTTAGATGACTATTCTGTGTCCTCTGACAATACTTTCTGGATAACTAAAGTCAATCTTTTTAATTGCTAGTTGTTTGTGTTTTAGAAATGGGCAAATCTTCCAAAAATATACTATATATTTCCCCTGCCTTAGGACAGAGTGTTCTTAAATAATTTTAATCTTTGAAGAGGGTGCGTACTTAATGAGAACATCAATGAACTGGTTCTTTGTCCACATGACAGCCTCAGGCTTTCAGATGTGTGAGACTGACATTCCCTCCGTAAATAATCCCAGGCTGCTGTGCATTTTGGTTTCTTATGTCAACGTTTTATGATTATTATTTCCCTTTTATGATAAGATTGATGGATGTCATTGCTGGCATTGTTATTGTACTTATCTCTAATATCAGTTCTTGTTTTCTTTTTTTCTTCTAATATCAATTCAATCGATCTAGTATTTACACTGATTCTTTACATCTATTTTCAGAAGCACAGTATAAGAATATTGATTAAAATCATTTGTAAAGCAAGAGTATGATGCAGACTAGCACTTATATGTCTCAATAATTTTCATGAGTTTAAAAAAAATAAACTTCTTTCCCTTCCTACTTGGCATTGAATGTTCCACATAAGACCTCAGTGAGACTTACTGTGAATGTGAACACGGTCCTGGAGGAGGTAATTCCTTGGGGACACACTGGTGCTGAGCTCCAGAAAGCAAGTACTGACCCCCAAGGCTGACCATATTTCCTGTGTATGCATGCTTATAGAATTGTTTCTTTACTTCAGGAAATGTAGCTGTGATAATAATTCTAGTTGTGATACTTGATTGATGTCTGCACCCTCCAGTACACTGTAAACCTCAGGAATGTAAGAACCATGACTGGCTTTGTGCACCATTCTATCCCCAGTACCCAGGATTGTAAGTGCTTAACACTCTTTGATGCCCATTCATTTTGTGGTAATGACTTCAGGGCACAATTCTGGGTGAGTACAGAGCCCAGTCTTCTTGTTGCCCTGGAGCTGTCTTATGCAATCTGGACAGAACATTCAACCTCCTCTAATTATAGCATTTGCAAGGGGACCAATTAGCATTCTTCTGGTTTTTTATTTCTATTCTACTCAAATGCAAAGAAAGGAAGAGAAGAATAGGAAGTGACCCAGAGGGAAACTAGAGGGGAGGAAGCACCAAAGAGTTGGGAATCTCCCAACCAGAAATGGTTCCTGGTTCTGAGAAAGATGATTTAACTTGATGAAGCTTCTGGAAAAAAATTATGGAAGGAGTTTCTATTGAAACCCTTTCTTCCCTTTTTACATCTTTTTTTTTTTTTTTTTTTGTCTTTAGGAGACAGGGTTTCACTCTGCAGTTCAAGCTGGTCTTGAACTCACTTTGTAGCTCAGGCTGGCCTTGAATTTGTAGGGATCCTCCTCCCTCAGCCTCCTGAATGCTGGGATTACAGGCATGTGCCACCACATCTGACTTTGCATCCTTTTCTTAAATCCTCACATCAACCACCAGCACCACCACCATCTCCATGCCACCACCTTCAACAAATGAGAGTGATGTTGTCTCCCATTCTCTCTTGACTCACAAATGTTGTAACAAACTCATATATATTTTTTTCAGGAACTTCCTATCACTGTTCTACCCACCAGTTGCATTTTACAACTCAGCGTGTCTTGGAGAATGTTATACTCATAAATGAGTTTATATAGACAGAACTTCAGGCAGCAGGTGTGGATATGCTTGATGGTTAAAAGCAGATACTTTCTTTTTTGAGATAGAGCTTTACTATGCAGTTCAGATTCACCTTGAACTCACTATGTAGCCCAGGCTGGTCTCAAACACATGGTGATCCTCCTGCCTCAGCCTCCCAAGTGCTGGGATTACAGGTGTGCACCACCATGCCCAATAAGCCTTTTCTTAAGGATCCTCAAATCCCACTCAAATGCACCGCTGGTCTCCCAGCCTCATCTCAGCCTCACCCAGTTCCTACACACCACCTTGCCATAAAACTCATCATTTGGATACTCTTTGTCCCAAGACTAGGGTGAGGTAACGAGTTCATTTTGGAATCAAAATTTAAGAGAACGGAGGATGGGACCGTGCTTGCTATTCTTTGTTGTAACCATTACCTTTCTGCACACTGAATGGCAGAACCCTGGACAGGGTATTTACCGAAATGCTAGGAAGGGGAATGAAGAGAGGGGGAATGCAGTGATCCATTTCTCTTTGCTGAGCACCAAGAGAACATAATAAATGACTACAGGGATGGCTCTGTGTTCCAAAAGTTTTGATATTTTTGAGAGCCACCACCCTGATCATCCCCAGGGGGCATCTCATCATTGACATCAGTCAGACAGGGAAGCATGAGGGTTAACTCTGAGCTCTCTGTTAAGGTAGCAAGGAGAGAATGCCAAGGAAGGAACGCTCCTTCACTTAGGCCAGCTGGAGGACACCTTTGAAGTAGAAATCCATCCTTTATGAAAATAAATGAAAGAGGACCACTCCTGAACCCCGTGCCTATACTACATAGCAGCTGTGGCCGGACCACAAGCCTGGCCATGTTGTTGAGGGCAGGACCAACCTCAGGCAGCTGCTAGGTGACAGTCCCCGTTCCTGCCGCCTCAGAATGACTGTGCTGTGCCTGCCATCCATACTGTGACATCACATCAGTTTAGCAGTGGCAACTATGTTTCTATTCTGCTAGCAGATTCTTGATTAATAAGAATTGGAAGGAGTATTTAAGCATAATACATCCAGCTTTTGTAGTAGAGGGTAGCTGCATAGTGTGGGCAGAAAGCCTGTGAAACCTGTGAAACACCCCCTGTAAAAACTGTTGTTCTAGGTGTCCTTGTCACTTTTGTATTTCCATTGCTTAGAGCATCATCACAGGTGTGAATTCAATAAATATCTTCCTTAGCATTCTCTCCTTGCTACCTCAACAGAGAGCTCAGAGTTAACCCTCAGGCCCCCACCCTCTCTGACTGAGGTCCCGGATGAGACCATAAAACTGTTATCAATGCTGTCATAATTACAATGCACCTTTTGGAAGAGTCCCAAATCTAGTAGGTCCTGCGTTGCAAGCAACTGCCCAATAAAATAAGGAATAGAAACTGAAATAACACGAAATCTGTTGCTTAAGTCTAGGTAGCGAAGACACAGAGAGCCTGAGAAGTCAGTGCAGTAGCTGCCCATTGAGAACAAAAAACGTTAAAAACCATTAACAAAAGAACACCAATTAAAAGACATGGGGCTCTCAGAAGGCCAACAGAGTAGCTAACCTCATGACTTACAGCCCATCCATCTTTCCCAGTGAGTCTTGACCTATCTTCTCTGAAAAGATATGCATAGACCTCCTTTCCTCCATAGGCCAGAGGAAAATGGTTTTTCCAGATTGCTACTGTAAACATAAGATTGAACATAATACAGGTGCTTTGAGATCTACAAACTGCTAAATGGATCCAGGAAAATAAATTCTTCAGATAAGGAGAATTCTCCATGTCTTTAAAGCCTTATAAAAACCCCGATTTCTCGCCTTGATGCTTCCTGCATGATTCCTGTCTTGGAAACTCACCCACTGTCCCCCTTGGCAGCGTGCCCCAATCTAGATAAACTCTTATCTTCCCTTCATTTCTGCATCACCAGCCCCAAATGCCGGCTTTCGGAGCAAGAAGCACCACCCCTGAGCAGCTGCATACAAGAGAGGCCTCTTTACAATAAGTACTGGGTTTGGGAGGCCCAGAGACAGATGCAAAGATAGGCAATCCGAGTTAATCATATAGATGTCGCTTAATCGTTAGAATTCTTTAAGGACAGCACCAAAACACCCCTTTAACAGGAGAAAACTTACGAGTAAACAAGGATAAAATATTAAGTTTATTTTCTTTTTATATCGATGGATCACCTCGCTAAACTAATGGTAAGCCTGAACATTACTGGGTTCAGCTAAACACTGCAGCGTTGACTCCCGTCTTCCTAGTAAGAGAGAAATGAACCTGGTACCTAAAAAGACACTTTAAGATTGCAGTGGCTCCCACGGGGGCAGGATCCGTCCAGCCCAGTGAGTGGAGCTCTCCAGACGGTCGTCAATGTCCTGGTGGCCACACACTGTACAGGGCCTCCCAGGATCGGTACCCCGCAACGCCAGTAGGCAGCCAGGCCCCAGCGCCCTACGCTCAGCGAGCCAATAGTCACGGAGCTAGGGCGGGACCTCGGGGAATCCCACCAATGGGAGTGCAGGGAGTGGCGGGAGCGCCAGCCGCCGCGGGGCGCCGGAGCTCGCAACCCGGCTCGAGGCATGTGGGGGGCTCCGGGAGCTGAGGTGTGCGCGGCCGCGCTCCGCGTGCTATTTTTGCCGCTTTTCGCACTGGCGGTTCTCCAGCTGCTGAAGCAGAGGCGGCCGGTGGGCTTCCCCCCAGGACCGCGGGGGCTGCCCTTTATCGGCAACCTCTTCTCCCTGGCCGCCTCCGGGGAGCTTCCCCACGTCTACATGAGGAAGCAGAGCCAGGTGTACGGCGAGGTACCGACCCGGCGGGCAGGGTGGGCCGCCGTCCTGCGCTGGGGCCCGCGCGGACCTTCCTCCCTGGTGGTGGACGTCGGCTGGCGCCTCTCCCGTGTGCCGGCGCCCTTTGAGGGAAACCTGCTTGGCGGGCGGAGAAGGGAGAGGTTCCTGGTGCAAGGCCCGGCAGAGGAGCCCCACGCCCACTTTGGCTGAAGCGCCCAGGCGACCTAGTAACGACTTTCCCGCCTCCGCCGGGAGGGTGCCTGCGTGTACGCCTGCGCCGTGGGTCCGCGGGCCGCGCCTCTGGCTCCTCCAAGGCGCGCGCCTGCGCGCTGAGCACCCGGAGCCATAGTGGCTCATACCCCGGGGACCCATGGGTGAAGGTCCAACCCTCGGCTGTGGTGGAGCCGAGGCAGTGTGAGTTGAGGCAGAATTAAAGGTCACTGGGAAGGTCCCTGGATGTTTGACAGGTCCAGGAGGTTGTTCTGACGATTATGAGAACACGGGTCACAGACGCCAAGAGAGGGGCTCCGGTAAATGATTTATGGAAGTGTAAAAATGAGTTAATTTTTAAAAACCGTCGTTGGAATCCTACAGCACAGAATGAGCTTTACTAATCAGAATGGCCGGGAACGTTTTCATAGCGTAAGGCGCTGACTCTGTGCTGATCTACTGTCCAATGGAGTAGATACTTAAAATTTTATAGATTTTTTCACAGAAGTGTGGGCAGAAATACTAAGCAACTGGCAGGCAAGAAAAGGAGAGAAAGGGTCCTGTATTTGGAAGAGTGTCTTCACTTCTTTCAGCAGGAGGCAGACGTTTCCAGGCCACTTGTCCAAAGCTGACCTGTTTTGTTTTTAATGACATTCACTTTTATGCAGTCATAGGCCAGGATCTTGTCTGATGCTGGGGTTAAAAAGATGAAGAAGGCAAATACAACCTTGTTTTAAGGAGTTGCAGTCTAATACGACCGAAAAAATTAATCTGATTATTCACCACAAATGAGTTAAGTGCTGTGAAGAAAAAAGTGACAGGGCTATTCCATAACTGTATTTCAGGGTGGTGCTGAAATCCTTAATTATATTAATCTTTGCCCAGTTGTATTACTGATTAGTGCTTAAATCAGTTTTTACAAAAATTATTCCAGCTTTCTGTAGCTCAGTGATTTACTTTGCAAAAGGGAAGATGAATTAGAGGAAATACCGTACATGTCATTCTTATTTTTTCCATCTTCCAGTTCTCTAAGAATTGAGTTTATTTCTGTTTAGCATATTTGGTCTCTTTGGTATTTTTTTTTGTACAAAGTATAATGTTCTGGAGAAATTTATTAGTTATGAAAGCATGACTTCTGCCAGATAAAATTTGAACATCTCTGAAATCTAATTTTTCTTACCTGGCTAATTAGAGTAATGGAAAGTGAAAACAGTAAATTTCTATTCAAATGTTGTTGGTTATTGTATATAGGCTTGATTACTATGTACAGAATATATTAAGCCTAAAAATTTTAAAGGATTTTTTTTTCAGTACTGGAGATCGAACTTCGCGCTTGCCAGGCAGGTGCTTATTTCCCTGAGCTACATCCCCAACTTAAAAGGATTTTTAAACTAGTTATTCGAAATGATTTTTCACAGAACAGGAAATAAAGATCTGTGTATATGACTATCTAAACTGAAAGAAGTTTACGTTAGTTTGAATATCCCTTTTGGATGAGTTGATGTAAGTCTCCTGTCATAATAGGTTACACATTATAAATGTGCTGGAAGACTGTCTTGGGTAGGTAGATCTGATTCTGTGGATTAAAATTTGACATAGATCTGGGTGTTGTAGTGCACACCTGTAATCCCAGCATTTGGGAGGCTGAGGCAAGAGGATTATCCCAAGCTTGAGGCCAGCCTGGACTATATACTGAGTTCAAGCCTAGCCTGGATTACTTAGTGTGACCCTGTCTTTCAAAAAAAAGAAGGAGAAGGAGTGGGTGAAGGAGGAGAGGGAGGAAGAGGAAGAGAAAGGGGTAGTAAAGGGAGAATAATTTGACATGAATAACTAGTTTTATTCCTTGTACTACTATCTGAGGGACCATAGTCCTTTATAAAGAGGGCTCTTTACTACAAATCAAGTAAAACTAACCTGTATTAATCATTACAAAAGGGGCGAAGAAAAAATAGGAGCAAATATAAAGGATGTATGCATTGAAGAGAAGATGTTGTTTGCCTCACTCTTAGATTTAAATTAAGAACCACCAAACATTAACTGCTTAAATAGAGCAGCATTTAATCTTTATCCTTGTTGTGAACACCCCTAAAGGGTTCCCATTATCTTAAAGCTTGTCAGTTCTGGCAAAATCTCAAATTTAATATGTTATTAAAATGCTTACCATTTTGCAGGTAGAAGGAGATTGATATCTCCTGTACTTGAGGAAAACTGTGGAAAGTAGTTTATAGGATTTTATTTGGAAATAGAATTTTATTTTTCCACTGTCTCTCTTTTGAGATGTATATTCATAGAAAAAAAAACCCTGGACTTCAATATGGTTTATAAAAATCACTTCAAGTGACACTTTTGCTCAGACTGTGAATTGAATTCTTTCATGTAATTATTAAAAGGAAGACAGCCAATCCTTGGGGCTTGTGCAGCGTTGGTGGTATAGTGGTGAGCATAGCTGCCTTCCAGCCCTCTGGGCTTACGTTTTCATTGTAAAGGTAATCTTCAGTAGAAAAATTGCCATTTCTTTGAGGATTCACTGAATGGTTAACTTTAATGCAGTTACTCTAATCTTAATCTGGATTTTGAAAAGCATTCTCTAAACAGCAAAGCCAGTTGGCTTTGTCAGGTTCTCTATAAGTAATGCATTTAACGACGATAATCACCTTAGGAAAAGTGGAATTAATGATTTCTTATTTTTTCAGCAAACATTTATTGAGAACTTTGTGCAAGATACTAAATTCTGTGAAGGATTCAAAGACAAAAATCACTCCTAAGGAGGTTATAATTTAGCAGACAGGCAAAAGACAAGAATATGAATGTTTCTGGTTCTAGATAATACAAGTGCCATAGGAGCTTCTAAGTATGTATGGTAGTGGCTCAAAGCAGAGAAGAATGTGTGCACCCCAGGAAGCTCCATGAAGGGTGGTCCCTAAAGATATGGAGGGTTTGGATGGTATGGCAGGCAACGGAGGCACTGCTAATAAAACAAACTGAGCAAAGGTTGAAATGTGCAGCAGTCACTTGTCAGTTTTCATCAACAGCACTTTGCACATGTTTGTTTTTACCATTTAGCCTATGATGTTATAATATTCTTAAATGTATGTCTCCATAATTCAGCATATATTTATCAATCGTTTTCATATGTTATGTACTACACTGGATGCTGGAGACATGGCCGTGAATAAAACAAAGGTCCTTGCCCTTATGTAGGTTATATTTTAGTGAAAAAAAGACAATATAAACATGATGAGTAAATTTTAAATACTTTAGAAGAGTATAGGGAATGGAATAAGCTAAATTAGAGTGCGGAAAGACAGGAGTGCTAAACGGTCATTTCTTAATTGGTTAGTTACAACAGGAAATAAAGGAGCAAGCTATAAGAATAGCTAGGGGAAGGCCATTCCTGACCAAGAAAAAGTACAAAGTCCATAAAACAGCAGTATGCCCTGTTGAGGACTATATGCCCTTTTGAGAATTTTCTATAAAGAGACAAGAGTAAAATTAGGTTAGTAAGGAGACTGTTGTGATAACATAAGGGAGAAATGCAGGTGGGATGAGTCAGAGCGTTAGTACAGAGGTTGGTCACTGTTGTAACAAAATATCTGAGACAGCCAATGCAAAAAGAGGAAAGATTTATTTTGGCTCATAGTTTCAGAGGTTTTCAGTTCATGCTTATTTGGCTCCGTTGCTTTTGGGCCTGTTGTCAGATGGTACATCATGGCAGAAGCTGTTCACTTTACCACAACCAGGAAGCAAAATAGAGAAGAGGAGGGGCCAATTTTCCAGTGTCCCCTTCAGGGACTTGCCCTTGACCTAAAGCTCCCATTCAGCCCCACCTCTTAAAGTTTGTGCCACGTCTCAATAGTGCCAAGCTAAGAAGTAAGCCTTTAGCATGTTGGCCAGTAGAAGATAATTTAAGATCCAAACTATATCAGAGACAATAAGAAATTGTCAGATTCTACTCATGTTCTCAAAGTAGAAACAGCGTGACTATTGAACAGTTGGATTTGGGGTTTGGGATACAAGGAGTCAGAGTGGGTGAGTGCAAGGTTTTAGATTTGAACAACTTGAAGAATAGGTGGAGTTGTCACTGGTTTGAGGGAGAAATAGTGACTTGAAGATCATAAAGTAACTTCTAGAAGGCAAGGAAAATGTTTTCACATACCTTGTTTATATCCGTGTCAGCATTTTTATTAGCCATAACAGGTATCAAGAATTATTGAATAGATCAAAGAATGTAGAAGCCTAATTGTGGACCTTTCTATAGAGCAGTACAGTTTAAAGGTAAATTTTAAAAATTTGACTCACAAACTTTTACCCAAAGTCTTTGAAGTGTGTACAGTGTGTGCAAGAATAGATACTAAAGTAAAAAAATTTCCCCATGATACTTTCAAATAGTAGGATATCTCAAATGGTTGAATAAAGTGGATTGAATAACAGCTTTCTGATACCATGGACCCTCTTTGTTTTTTATGGAAAAAACAAAATTTCATAACAATAATAGGAGAATAACAATTAATACATTGAATATTGTTATCTTTAATCAGTTATTCAGAGTACAAGATATGGTCATTAAAATTTCTCCAATCAATATTAGCACAAATCTTCCTTTTCAATAAACTAAGAGACTCTAATACTATGAGTCACTTGCATTTTTTCCCTTTTCCCTTCTGTCCTTTACCCTCTTCCCCATCCTAGTTCCTTTTTGCTTTTGAACAAATTCTTCTCATTTCATATCTATTTTACATTTTACACTTATTTACTCTTTCAGTTTCTCACACCAGGGAGACAATACAGTGTTTACACATGTGAGTTTGATTTATTTCACTTCCAAGTATGATCTCCAGTTGCATCCATTTACCTATAAAAGTTTCAAGTTTATCCTTCTTTATGTCTGAGTAGTGCTGCATTGTATGAAAATATGTCTTTCAATTCTGGGCAACAGGCAAGGCAGGGGGCATCACAATCCCTGAATTAAAATTATATATAAAGCTACTGTGATAAAAACAGCATGGTACTGCCAAAAAATAGACCCCAAGATTAATGGAACAAATTAGAAGATGCAGAAACAACTCCAGACATACTCAGCCACCTTATCTTTGACAAAGTGCCAAACTCATTCAGTGGATGAAAAATAGCCTCTTTAATAAGTGGTGCTGGAAAAAAATGGCCCTGCACATGCCAAACATTAAAACTGGACCTGTATCTTTCACCATACACTAAGCTAGATTCAAAATAGATCAAAGATCTAAATATTAAAACATTTAATCTGCTGGAAGATAGAATAGGTAAAACACTGGAAGACATTGCTGTAGGCAAAGACTTTATGAATAAAACTCTGGTTGCACAGGATCACAAAGAATCAACAATTGGGATATCATCTTATTAAAAAGCTTTTTCACAGCAAGAGAAACCACCAACAGACAAGAGCCAACCTGCAATGTGTGGAAAAATGTTTGCCAGCAGTTCCTTAGACAAGGATTATTATCACAAACGAATAAAGAATTAAAAAAATCAGACCTCCCAAATTTAGCATCTCAGATATGTAATCCAAAACTGGGCATCTGAGATGACTACACATTTCTCAGATGTAAAAATACAAACAGCAAATAAATATATGAAAAAATGTTCAACGTCACTGGTCATTTGAGAGATGCAAATTAAACAACACTGAGATTTCATCTCCAGAGAGAATGACCACCATCAAGAAATGAACCAATAACAAATGCTGGAGGGGCTGTGGGGAGAAAGGACCACTGCTCCACCACTTCTGGGAGTGTGCACTGGTGCAGCCACTGTGGAAATCAGTGTGGTGATGCCTTAAAATGCCACACTAGGAATGGAGATCCTATTAGCTATTCCCCTTCTGGGTATCTTCCCATAAGAATTAAAAACATTGTACCACAGTGATTTGTATGCACATACATTTATAACAGCACAATATGTGTATTGTGTCACAATATCATATTGTGTCCCAAGTATGAGAAGTTGAAAGAGTAAATAGGATCCAAAATGTGCAATAGGTATTGTAAAATGGGAAGAAACTTCAAAAGGAAAGAGGAACTGGGAAAGGGGAATAGAAGAAGGAAGGGAAAAGCAAATATATATATATATATATATATATATATATATATATATATATATTAAAGATAGTTATACTACTAATTTCTCTCCATTGCAAAGAAAGGTTTGTGCTAATATTGTTTGGACAATTACATGCTGATATACTCTGAGTAGCTAAAGATAACAATACACAATATATTAACCATCGTTACTGTTTCTTGTTTTGAAAATTAGTTTTATGTTTTATATCTTTAAAATAAAAAATACCCCATCTTCCTTTATCCATCCCTTGGTTGATGGAAATTTGGGTTGTTTCCAAGAGTTAGCTTTTATAAACTGTACTGCTGTAAACATGGGTGCTTATATATTACCATTGTATGATATTTTTTAATCCTTCTGGGAAGATACCCAGAAAGGAAATACATGGGTTGAATGGGACTTGTAATCCTAGCTTTTTGAGGAATCTCCATACTGATTTCCACAGTGGTTGCACCAGTCTGCACTCCTACCAACAGTGGAGAAGGGTTCCTTTCTCCACACAGTCCTGCCAACATTTGTTATTGGTTGATTTTTTGACGGTAGCCATTTTTTCAGAAATGTGATGGAATCTCTGTTTTGTTTTAATATGTATTTCTTGAGTGACCAACAATGTTCAACATTTTTATTTGCCATTTGCATTTCTTCATCTGAGAAGTGCATATTCTTCTCAGATACCCATTTCTGGACTGTCCAAACCCTGAATCTTTACCTTGAAATATATCCCCTCTCATTGAGAGGGTCTTCACTATCCTTATGAAATTATCAGTTTGTTTTTTTCCTGCCTCAGAACCACTTCCTATTAATTAATGCCAGCCTTTTATTGTCTTTGCTAAAATTACAAGTCCAGGGGGAAAAAACCCTTTCCTATAACAACAGAGTATTACTGCTCTCAGAACTGAACCTCTTTTCTTAGCTGGTAGCCATTCCCTTCCACTGCTACTTTTGATCACTACCACTGCTTATGGCAGGCAGTCCACACCCTTTCACCGAAGTTCTGAATGTGAGTTTTAGGGCCCAAGTTTGTGGCAAAGATTGGTAGTCCCAATTTTTAGCTGGGGTTGGTTCTGTTTCCACTTAGCAATATTCATTGCTTTTGCTGATGTACAGTAATTGCTCCTGCAGAATTTTTGTTCCCTGCTAAGCCTATTATTTTCTTCTGAAGTAGTATGTACCTTGTCTAAATCTGCTCTGCTAATTTCATAGAGATAAGGCTTGCCTCGGTATTTTGAATGTAAGAAGTCTGACAAAATGATGATAAGGGATCTTTGCCTCCTACTGATAGGGCAACGTTGTTTTTACTGGACTAGGCCCTTATATTGGGCTACTTAGAATAAGTGAAACAAATAGGGTTCGTGTTCCATTTTGTCTTCCCGCTTAGGTGAAAGGCAGCCACTTACGCCTAAGTGGTGAATGTGTAACTGCTGTTGAATGTCTTTCTTCCATGATCACATTCCCTTAGGGTCCTCTGGGTTAATTTCATGAAATTCAGGAAGCCAGATAAAATGAGCCTACCTACAGTCTGTTTATACTTCATAGTTGTCTCTCAGGCCTTTGTCAATTACCTCCCCATCTGACACTGGTGTGATAATAGGTAGATGGTGCTACTTCTTCATTGATCTTGGAAATGAAAGGCGATTCCTGTATACTGAACATTTTGAGGTGGAATGAATCCTAAAAGAGCATCCAAATCAAATTTATTTTCTATGGCATCATCAAAGCCCAAAAAGGTTAACTGTTTTTCCCAGGGTCTTCTGTTTAGTAGTAAACCATAAACTAGAATCCAGGCCTCCTGAGTTCAGTACTTGCTCCACTATACTGCTTATAAAATTATGGCTCATGCAACGAATAGTATAATGAATCACACATTGTCAGTTAAATAATAAATGTTTGCATTTTCAAGAAAATAAATACTGGGAGAGTTAGGCTTAGGCTATGTGGATTTCTATGATCATGCATCTTTGTACATTTTGCCATTTAAATGTTTTTTTTCTCCAAGATTTTCAGTTTGGATCTTGGAGGCATATCAGCAGTGGTTCTAAATAGCTATGATATAATAAAAGAATGCCTTGTTCGTCAAAGTGAAATTTTTGCAGACAGACCGTGCCTTCCTTTATTCATGAAGATGACAAAAATGGGAGGTATGTTTGTTTTCAACTACTTGTTCACTAAATTATTTCAAATCACATCCTTTATTTTAAGCAATTTTGGTACATACACTTGGTATTCTTTTGTACTAACAGGAAAGTATTGATATGCAGCATGTACTTACTTGTAGAACTTAGCACTTGAGGACCTCTTTGGGTGAATTACTCTAATATTTTAGACCATAACATTCTAATTTTATTGTAAGTCAGTTCTAATAAGTATTATAAATTATGTTTGTAAAGAATTAACAATATCTGCAAGTTTTATGAAACAAGTCAGGAGTGTTCACCCACCCACCCACACACACACACACACACACACACACACAGAAATGTCCTTTTAATGCCAGTCTTGACTACGTGGTGACATTTTAGTATTGTCTTGCTTCTTACAGAAACTGAAGGAGCCTTTCTCAACTCTCATCACACGGTGTTAATGAAAAGGTGTGAGGGCAGACTTATGTAAAAGACTGGCCTTCTGTATGACTTGTTGACGTGTAACAAGAGAAATGCTGAAAGCTGACAAAAATTGGAAAGAAAACAGCAAATGAAAGCCTCAGATAGAATGTGGAAATCAGATACAATGATCTTTTTATTTCAGTTAAGTTTATTGATACATTTCAGATACACATATTGATCATATTCATCATAGGGAATTTGTACCCATACACGATTTATTTTGATTCCTCTTTTTTCCCTAATCTCCTCTTCTCCATTCAGTCCATCTTTTCCTCCCTATTGACAAAGCTTTGTTTCCATTTTTGGGGATATAGAACACAAAGATGGACTATGGGAATATAAAATTGCTTCACTACAGGCTTACTTACATGTGGTTAACTTTTTGATAAGCTCCAGGTTTGAAAATGGTTGCAGAAATGTTGGAATGTAAATTCTACATCACATGTACAAGAGAACACAAGTTTACATCATAAATATACCTATGTCCCTGTGGCAAATGAAATTCCACATAAAGTATATATTATATAAATGAGTATACTGAGTTACTTCTTTGATGGTTAATTTAAAGGGGAAGTTTCCATAGTAGCCATATCAGAACAACAGGTACTCTATGGAGACTGGAATTTTGTGGCAACATCAACATTTGAAAAGTCTGAGATCCATGTTTCTCCCTTTTTTGTTAGCCTAGTTTTGATACATACATTTCTATTACATTGACAGCTCATTAAGGATAGCCTTGCTTCTTTCTTCATTACCTTGTTTGGGTATCATAAGCCTTTACCAGAAGACAATTAACTATTCCAAAATCCAGTGTCTTTTATAAAAAACTTCTAAACCTAGAAAAATGATTTTTCAGGCATTTCATTCAAGGTAAAATTTTTCCTATAGAACGTGCAATCATTTATCTTTTATAAGTTAGACTTACAGTAAAAGTTAAATAATAAAATTACCTGGCCCTACATCATCTACCTTGAATTACATAAGACTGGTTAGTTGCTTGTGGTAGGAGAACTATATCTTTGTCTCCAGTCCCACATGAAGAATATATAGGCTTTATCAGTTATAATATTGTATGACTACTGAGTTTAAGAAAATAGGACCCAACCATACAGTTATATAGAAAGATAATTTGGGGAAAAATTACTGTCCATTTAGAAAGATTTTTTTTTATATCATAGCATTTTCAGCTACTTAATACTGTTTTCCAGGGTTACTCAATTGCAGATATGGCCGAGGATGGATTGGTCACAGAAGATTAGCTATAAACAGCTTTCGATGTTTTGGATATGGCCAAAAATCTTTTGAATCTAAGATTTTAGAAGAAACCAAATTTTTCATTGATGCTATTGAAACACACAAAGGTAGACCTTGTGACTTTAAACACTTAATAACTAATGCTGTTTCAAATATAACCAATCTGATCATTTTTGGAGAAAGATTCGCATATGAAGACACTGATTTTCAGCGCATGATTGAGTTATTTAGCGAAAATGTGGAACTAGCTGCCAGTGCCTCAGTATTCCTGTATAATGCCTTTCCATGGATTGGCATCTTGCCTTTTGGAAAACATCAACAGCTGTTTAGAAATGCAGCTGTGGTCTATGATTTTCTCTCCAGACTTATTGAAAAAGCTTCGGTCAACAGAAAGCCTCAGTTACCTCGGCATTTTGTTGATGCTTATTTAGAGGAGATGGATCAAAGTGAAAATGACCCATCATCTACTTTCTCCAAAGAAAACCTAATTTTCTCCGTGGGTGAGCTCATCATTGCTGGAACTGACACTACAGCCAATGTTCTACGCTGGGCAATTCTTTTCATGGCCCTTTATCCCAACATTCAAGGTGAGGATTCTCTTGGTGGTCCCATAGTCTATCCTTAATTATAGGGCTCATACGTGTTTCGGAGTCTTTAGCCATGCATAAAGCATTTTTATGGAACTCCTGTTATGCTAGCCAAGAAGGGAAATATTTCATATTTTTAAAGTTTTCAAATGTAGTATCTCACTACATGTTAAGAAAAACCATAGAAATAGATTTTATTACATCCAATTTATAAATGAGGACAAAGGTTGACTGTCTGGAAGGGGCAGAGCTGGGACCTAGATTCTGTTTTTTCTCATTCAGTGCTTCACTATTTTCTTGGCTGAGAGTAGTAGTACTTCAATTCTTGGTTTAACACGTTCACATCACTGACAGGCAGATTGAACCATCAATATTACACACATGACTGTCCCATTGGGTGGCTTTTTATTAATTTTATTAGTAAAAAGACCAATGAAAGTGATTAGATGCGTTTATACTAAAAGTGGTACAAGCCACCTGTTGGCACCGTCATCCATGTACTACTGGTTGTTCAAGCCAGCAGGAATGTGCTAATTTTTGTTCTTAGTCTTTTTAATGTGTTTTTCATGACCAAGTTATTCAGGGTGTTAGCTACTGTTTATATAAGATATATAGCATATATTTAAATAACGCTTCCAAGTAATGAAAAATCTAAATTATATGCATCCATATCCTGCTGGCTTATTATATTTTATCCTTTGTTTCAGCCCAAAGAGTAATTATCATAGATACCATTCTAAGAATTGTATAATAATTTAAATGCTTTTTCTCTGACAGGACAAGTTTGGGAAGAGATTGATTTAATTATGGGCCCCAGTAGACAACCTTCTTGGGATGACAAATGCAAAATGCCATATACTGAAGCTGTTTTGCATGAAGTTTTAAGATTCTGTAATATAGTTCCATTAGGGATTTTCCATGCAACCTCTGAAGATGCAGTTGTGCGTGATTATTCCATTCCCAAAGGCACAACAGTAATTACAAATCTTTATTCTGTACACTTTGATGAAAAGTACTGGAGAGACCCAGAAGTGTTCTATCCTGAGAGATTTCTGGACAGCAATGGACATTTTGTCAAAAAAGAAGCTTTGGTTCCTTTTTCCTTAGGTAAGAGAACTTCACAGGAGTGTAACTTTAAAGTATGACAGTGAATTGTTTTGTATACAATTTTAATCTAAAGCTTCTTTCTCTAGAATTAAGTATTCCAACTCTGAAAACATACTGATTCTTGTAGAAGAGAATCATTTGACTAGAGGTAATTTAACACCTGATTCTACTCAAAATAAATCTTAACTTTTTAACTAGGGTTAAACTGTTGAAAAGCTCTGGCTTCTTCTAAAACTCTTGCTAGTGGAATTTGGGGTTATAATCAGACTTGGCCAGCTAGAAGTAAGTAACAAGTGACCTGTAAAACTGAGACCCAGAAAAAGAAAAGATAAAACAACCTGAAGAAAAACTGGAATCTAGCCTCCTGCCTTCCAACTTACTGTGTCATCTCCAACTAGCAAATATTGCTTCTGGTATGAAATAGGGTACAGATCACAGACCCATGAAAGATAAACCAAAATCTCTTACTAATCATTGAAAACTATACATTTAGTGGATTGAAATGAAATGATGTCACACATCAAATTAGGTCTGTCGTAGTGTATCTTAGGTCAGTGGTGGTGGACCTATCACACACGTGCCACAGCAGACAGTTTGTATCACTGAAAACTCTAAAAGGTTGGCCATCATTGCATAAGCTCTGCTGTAGTATGTAAGGAAAGTCAAGAGTTGGGACTAAAGTTTTAAAAAGTGTATGGCCTGACATAAGGAAGCAAAACAGTGGTTCTGAAAGCTGAAGTGCTCATTTCTATTGTTTGGGATTTAAGAGGATATTTTAATTAATATAACAACTTTCTTTAACTTACTTGAAATTCCAGACTTCCCAAGAGTGTCATCCAAATGTTAGATATAAATATTGCTAACTGTGGGTTTCCAAAACTTAGTGTACCTGCTTTTTCTGTTTAGGGAGAAGACATTGTCCTGGAGAACAGCTGGCCCGGATGGAAATGTTCTTGTTTTTTACAGCACTGCTTCAGCGGTTTCATCTGCATTTTCCACGTGAACTCGTTCCAAATCTGAGGCCCAGGTTAGGTATAACACTGCAGCCCCAGCCTTACCTCATCTGTGCTAGAAAGCGCTGAAGGTGCACAGGTATTTTAAGGAATAAGGATATATGTTTACCTTATTCCAAATCTTGTTTAATCTAATCAGCATGAGGTGTAAAACAAGTCACAAATATGTTATTAAAAGGAGCAATAACTGGAACTAGCTATGGTTTCTTTTCAAGCTTGTAACTTCTAAGGTACAATTGTTTTACTGAGGAACATGAAGGTGGTTAAGTATAAGGTTCCACTTGTCCTTTTGACTCCATTTACCTGCTAGGGGAGCTTTGTTTCTAGATGCCAATTCCTTTCTGATTCAGGATTATCAGGAACAGACTGTGGTAGCAGTCCAGTTTAATAGAGGACAGAAGAAACTGGAATTCAAATAAATTACTTTGGACTGTAGGTGTTATAGATATGGTGACCCACAATGAAAAAATACATTTTTGGTGTAGGATCAGCCTTGCATTCAAATATTGCTTATGTTCAGATGAGAACTGTGTCATTATTCCTGTAAATGAGGATCTGTGTAATTCCTGAGCTTCCATCCCAATACCAGCTCACGAGAATGAAAATGACAGATGACTATTAATGTTTTGTAGGCACAGACAGCAGCACTCTTTGTGAAAGCAGTTACCATATTTAAAGATCAAATCATCTTATTTAGTAGAGATCTTTCCATGGGTTAGTGTTTTCCCTAAAGATAATATTCAAATCCCAAATCATGCTATTGAGACAGCATAATAGTGCAAATTTGGATACTTGAGAGTGATAGAATACTATTAACAGTTTTACCAGAAGGGGCAAATTGTGAAAAAATGCCCTGAAAAAATTGGAAAATGTATTCAGCTATTTATAGCTATTTTTTACATCATCATGTTTTCTGAATGCACATAGTCATGCCTTGTATTAAGAATGGATTGAACCTTAGTTCAGCCCCATCTATTGAGTACTTTCAAGTTTCTATGTTATAAAAGTCTTTGCATCTCTGGTGCATTAAGATTTCTTCAGTTGCAAGGAAGGAGAATCCTATGCAAATTTGCTTAAATAATTGAGGGAAACAGAGGTAATATGGACATTTTAGAGTTGATATGGCCTAGATGCTTCATGGTAAAGTCAAAGGACCTGTTTCTTCCCATGCCTGTATCAGCTTTATCTTAAAGCTGGCTTATGTGGGAGTGCATGTGTTTTGCCCCCATGCCATGTACAGTGAGCGAGTTTGGATTGTTTCTGAGATAGCAAGGAAGTTTTTCTTATACCTTCCAGAAAACTGCTCCATGTGTCCTAGAGGTCCTGTCTGAGTCTTGTGCCCATACATTAATTTAAACCTGTGTTTTGTTAGTGGGATTATGGTTGATGAGGCCTGAATATGTACGTATTAGAACCAGTGATAGAATTGACTTCTCCTCAGAGTGCATGTCTTGTATAGGGGTGGTATAAACAAAAATCAGGATAATTATGAAGAGAATTATGTCAAAAGACAATTTATAATATCTACCTCACTTCTATCTGTTTTCTAGTGTATTGACCTTTGTGAGTCTTGACAAATGCACTCATAAATCTTTAATATTTATTCTTTTTTTGGCACAACAAATCTTTCATCCTTGGGCCTCTGTCTTAACATCATATCGCATATAACAGTAAGCCTAAGTTGAACTCCAGGAATTTCAAAGGCTTGGCCGTCCTACTAAGCAATGCAGCTTTGTGCACTAAAGTAGACTGTAATAAATTTGGATTGTAATACATTTTGCCATGTGTGTGTCATTTAAAACTGACAAGTACTAGAAACTTAAGCATATGTTATAGTGTATATCTAGATGTCTCCCAAGAGCTTTATGTGGTGACTGGATCATGGGAGTGATACAGCTAAAAGTGGTATGAGGAGCTCAGTCCTGGTTGGAGAGGCAGCTCGCTGGGGACATGACCTGGAAGGACGTGTCTCCTGGCCCTGCTTGTTCCCTCTCTGTCTTCTTCCCTTTGCCCAGACCGTTCTGCCATGATGTATGATGCATCTCACTGGACATGAACTGAAACTTATAGAACATGAACCCAAATAAACTTCTCCCCTTTTAAATTATGAATATCCAGTATTTTTTTTCCAGTAATGAGGAAAGTAGCTAACACAAAATATGTAAGAGAACAGGAATAAAGGATAACATTGCCTAAAATTTGGTACTGAGAGGTAAGAAAGAATTACATACAAGATAATTTTTTTACTCAGAAGAGAAGCTGATGCTGTAAAGAAATAGGGTCCACACTGAGTGTGGTGGTTCACATCTATAATCTGAGCATTCTGGAGGCTGAGGCAGGATGATTGCCATGAGTGTGAGGCCACCTTGGGAGACATAGTGAGTTCAAGGCCAACTTGAACTCCATAGCAACACCCTGACTCTGAATTTAAAAAAAAGAAACAGCATCCGAAACTAGCTGACCACTGAACCAAAAATACAAACCTTCCTAAATATTAGAACTTACATGAATCTTTTAGAAAAAAAATATAAAAAACTGGTGCTCGTATATAAGGGTCATATGAATAAATATATGTGTGGGTTTATCTCACCTTTTAAAAAGTTGACCTACATGAACCACAAGCCAAATCCAATGCTATCCTACACTATGTTGTGTAGATACCTAAAACATAGGTTAAAGGCTAATAAAAAACAATGGACAAAGGTATACCAGGCAATGTATATTTTTCAAAAGCAGGATTCAAGATTTTCATAGAATAAAGTTGAACTCAAGCCAGAACGCATAAGCAAGAAAAGACATATACTTTGTAATTCTACCGACTATATAAAATAATGGCAAAATGAATAACAATAACTTTCATAAAGTAGAAGTTATAATGGAAGTATGCAGAAATACCTTAAAATTAGGTGACTTCACTTCTTTCAGTCTAAGACACATCAAGTGAATAACAACAACAAAACATTGGAGTAGAGACCTAAACCGAATAGTAAAATGGGTGTGATGAACACATATTAATTTATACATGATAAAAATGGAAGAGAGTGTGTTCAGGCCTATAGTCTCAGAACTCAGTGAGGTTAAGGCAGAAAATCACAAGTTCCAGCCCGACCCAGGAAATTTAGTGAAACTATTTCAAAATAAAAGCTAAAGAACTGGGGATGTAACTCACTGCAAAGTCCCTGGGTTCACTTCCCCATACCAAAAAGAAAGATAGAGAGATACGCGACATTTTTACAAGTGCCTTGTGAGATTCATGGAAGTTAATAAGCTCATAATGAATGTAAAGTGAGCTTCAATGAATTCCAAAAGTATAAATACAGATTCAGTTTCTGAAAATAATACAATATAAATGGATGTTAATCACAAAACCAGAAAACAAAATTTCCCTTTTACCTTCAAATTTTTAAAAACTATAACTTTTGGCTGAAAGGGACTGTAAATCTAAATAGCAATCTTTCTGAAATAGTAATTGCCCATGAGATCTACGGACTACAGTGACAGTGATCTTCTGGAGAAGACTCAGATCCCTCCTTATTTCAGTGAAAAAAACCAAAATATTGGGAACGAGTTAAACATTGTATTTTTAAAAATTAGAAACTAACAAACCAGTGAAAATATGAAGAAAAAAATATAAAACTATAACTTTCTGATAGGCAAAAATTAATTTTAAGCAAGAGAAATAAAACTAATAAGGAAATTTTCTTCTTTAAGAAGTAAATCAAGGGTCATAAAATTATACCAAAGTGAGTTACATGTCTTTTATATGTATCAAAGAGAAAGATTAATAGCTTTTGACACTTAAAAATGTATGAGTTTCATATCTAGCATCCAAACACCTATATTGCAATACAGAAACATTTTTTTTTTTTTGTCTTTTTTGAGACAGGGTTTCACTATGCAGTTCGGGCTTGCCTTGAACTGACTTTGTAGCCCTGGCTGGCCTCGAATTCACAGGGATCCTCCTGCCTCACCCTCCACAGTGATGGGATTACAGGCGTGCCCCTCTACACCTGGCTCAAAACATTCATTTTTTTTTTTTTTTTTTTTTTTTTTTTTTTTTTTTTTTTTTTTTTTTTTTTTTTTTTTCGGTACTGGGGATCAAACTCAGGACCCTGCACTTGCTAGGCAAGCGCTTATTCCACTGAGCTATATCCCCAGCCCTCTAAAACATTCATTTTTAAATACATGGTTTACTGCTGCTTTTTGTGGGATGATGGCCCAAATGTTAAAGAGACCATATGTGGCATACTTACCCCTTTCAGTACTACTGCTAGGAATACTACAAATAGGACACAGTTCTACTTTAAGACATTTCAAGTGTTGGGTTTATTTTCATGTAGCAGTATATTACTGTATTTTATTTTTAAGATGACTTAATTTTTATTACCAATACATACCCATCATGTCAAAATGAGAAATGGGACCTAAAGAAATTCATGCTTTTACAGTAGACTGGAGTGTGCATTTTGTTAACCAAACTAGGTGGCAAAGGACTATGTTTAATAATATAATGATACTATAGCTCTGCTTGAAAAAACAGCATGATTTGGATTTATCAGGCCAAGCAGTCTTCACAGAATTCATAACATATGAGAGCAGCAGTCAGAAAAATTAGAAATTTTAAAATGGAATGTCTCATGATAGCAGAATTTCTTCATACAATATGAAAATGAAGCTGTAATAAAAGTAATTTTCTGATTGGCTCATTTGCTGTCTAAGCAAGAAAATCCATCTGCTAACTGAATTAGTTAATTAATTAAATTGTGTTTAATTGTCTCAAGTTTCATCCGTTTTCCTACAGATCACCTGTTTTCTCCTTTATGGCAGAGTAGCATGCCATTGTGTGTAAATACCACATTTTCTTTATCTGTTCATCTCTTGGTGACATACAGGCCACTCCAAGATTTAGCTATGATGAATTGTTCTGCTGTATACATGGGTAAGCATGTATCACTGTAAAATGATGTCTTTAATTCTTTCAGGAAGATGCTTACAAAGGGGAATAGCTGGGTCAAATGGAATTTCTGGTTCTAGTTCGAGGAATCTCCATACTGATTTCCATGGTAGTTGTACCAATTTACATTCCCACTAACAATGTAGATGGGTTCCTGTCTTAGTTACTTTTCTTGTTGCTGATACAATATACCTATCAGCCAAAGTTAAGGGGGGAAAGATTTATCTGGTACACAGGTCATAGAGGTTTCAGTCCATAGTCAGCTGGCTCCAAGGCAGGGTGGCATGGCAGAGGGGCATCACAGAGGGAAACAGTTCGTGGCAGGCAGAAGGTAGCAAAATAAGCAAGGAACCACCACAGCTCTTTCTATCCCTTATATCTTATCCAGGCTATCTAGGGTGGGTAGTATTCACTTAACCCTAGTGCTCTTGACCATGAATCAATCCCAGTGTCACTCTAGACACAGGAACATCTGAAAAATCCCACCTATGACTGCATGAGGCTTTGGGGAGACAGCTAGACACCAACCATAACATTCCACCATTGGTCTGCTAAGACTCCTGCATATCTCTTTATGCAAAAGGCACTTAGTCTAAGAGTTACCAAAGCCCCAACGGTTTCAGCACTGCTGAAAAGCCAAAGTCCCAAGTCTCCTCTGAGATTTAAGGCAAACTCAGCTGGGAGCCTCAGTACAAATGAAAAGAAAGGTAAACAATTCCAACATTCAGTGGCACACAGTAGACATTTCTGTTCCAAATGGTACAAACAGGGATACAAAGGAATGGGACCAAAGCAAATCCAAAATCCAGCAGGGCAAACGTGAAATCCTGTAGTTTCATGTCTAGCATCTGAGACAATCTATGGCAAGTTGTGAACTCCAAACAGCTTGGGTGGCTGTGCCCCTCTGACACTTCTGGTGGATGTAGCTCCCATAGCTTCTTTCTTTGGATGGCTTTGCCCACTCCTTGCAGCTTTCCTTGGGTGATACACGTTTCTGGCTTTGCCAACATTCTGGGGTCTCCACTCTACCTTTGGCTTCACACAGTTTCACACATTGCCTTCTCAGTAGCACACTGTCTGCCCTCCCAGGCTTTCTTCTGAACTATGGGTGGAAGCCTTCCTGACTCCACATGCACCTAAAACCAGGGCCACATGGATGATGTCAGGGTCTGCTGCCAGCTGGAGTAGTGGCCAGGCTTCTTTCTCTTTTGGCTATAGGGGTCAAGTGCCAGGATCACTGAGCACTCTGAACCCAGTCCCAGGGAACAAATTCTCTAAGCCACTGCCATTCTGGAACATGGCACTCTGGAGCTTTCTTCTTTCACTTTGCAATTTTGAGGCTGTAAAGGGTGGAGTTCTGCTTATTGTGATACGTTCACGCCATCTTTTCTAATCTTCAAAGCAAGATCTTTCACTTTTGCAATTTTGAGGCTGTAAAGGGTGGAGTTCTGCTTATTGTGATACCTTCAGGCCATCTTTTCTAATCTCCTGTCCTTTTTCAGCAATGAAGATCTCCTCTGTTTTATTTTTTCAGTGCACAGCTTTACTGGTGCTTCCTTTCTTGCCAAACTCACATTTTAAATCATTCTACTACACTCTTTACTCATGAGTCTCAACATAAACCTGGACAACAGTACCTATGCCTTAGGCTGCCTTGAAATTTCTTGTACAAGATTATTTAGTCCACCATCCTCAACTTCAGTCTCAAGGAGTCTCTGAACTTGAGCAAAATGTAGACAAACTTTTCTGCCAAGTCGTAACACACATTGTCTGTGTGCAATGGTCAATGCAGTCCTTTCCAGCAGAAACTTTCTGAGTCCAGTCTTTACTGGTAGCTTTTCTATCAGCATTGTGCTCTTCTGAGCTCTAACCAGAACCTCCCATACAGAACAGGTACTAAGGCATTCCAATGCTATTCTTTTAGGCGACATCTCCAAACCTTTCCAAACTCTCTCCACAAGCCATTCCCAAGGCTCTTGAACCACATGGTCAGGTAGTATTACAGCAATGACCCCACCCCGTTGCCAAATTCTGTCTTACTTTTCTCTCATTGCTGAGGCAAAATACCCAATGGCCAAAGTTAAGGGAGGAAAGGTTTATTTGGCTTACAGTTTGTAGAGCTTTCAGTCCATAGCTGATTCCAAGGCAAGGTGGTGTGGCAGAGGGGTATCTCTGAGAAGAGTTCAGGGTGGGCAGGAGGTAGCAAAACAAGCAAGGGCCCACCACAGCTCTTTCCATCCATTATATTGTATCCACGCTATGTAATGTGGGTAGCACTCATAACATTAATCCTAGTGCTCTTAGTCCTAGCATTGCACCGTGAATCAATCTGTGTTACACATGCGCACTCTGGATCTAGCCACCTTGAAAAAGCCCCCCTATGACTGCATGAGGCTTTGAGAGGACATCTGGACACATGCCCTAGCAATTCTTTTCTTGCATCCTCACCAGCACTTGCTATAATTTGATTTCCTGATAATACTCATTCTTTCTGGAGTAAAGTGGAATCTTAGTATTGTTTTAATTTGCATATCTCTAATGTCCAGAGATGTTGAACATTTTTTCATGTATTATTGACCATTTGTACTTCTCCTTGTGAGAAGCATCTATTTATTTCAATTGCTTATTTTTGATTGGGTCTTTTATTTGAGGGTTCTAATTTTTGGAGTTCTTTATATATTCTAGATATTAGTCCTTGGAGGAAGAGCTGACAATTTCTTTTTGCATTTGTAGGTTTTCTCTTCACTCTGTTGTTTCCTTTATGGTGTAAAAACTTTTTAATTTGATGTGACATCCTTTGTTGATTCGTTGTGCTATTTCATGTGTCATTGGGATTCTATTCAGAAAGTCCTTCCCTACGCCTCTATAAGGGTTTTACCTATTTTAACTGCTGACAAATTGTTTCTGTTTTAACATTTGGAACTTTGATCCATTTTGTTATTAGTTTAGTATGTGAGTGATATAGGGCTATACTCAATCTTCTATATGTCCATAACCAGTTCTCCCAGTGCTATTTGTTAAAGAGGCTGTTTTTCCTCCAGTATAGAATTTTGGCCCCAAACATCAAATAGCTGAATGTTCCTGGGGTCTCTTTTGATTCTTGAGTTATTTAGGAACAATTTCTTAAATCTACCAAGCATACCTATTTGAAAAGTATTATTTATTTCTAACTGAATTGCCCTCACAGAAAATGTCTTATATTGACAGTTACTTATAGACAACTTTGATAAATGTTCTTTGTATGTTTAAGAAAAAAATGTATTCTCAAGTTGCCAGATTTGGGGTTCTACATGTGTCCCATAAGTCAGAACTTATTTATGTGTTTTTTTTAATTTTTGGTCTTTTAAACAGGGTTAAATTTCCCACTCAGGTGGTGGATTTGCTCATTTATCTTTGTAGTTCTACTAACTTTTAATTTATACATCTTTAGAGCTATTTTAATAGATATGTTTATTTTCTGTTCCTTTAATATAGAATTATTAGCTTTATGTAGTGACTCTCATCCATAACAATGCTTTTCATCTTAAAATGTCTGGTTTAGAAGTTTTATACTTTATACTTTTAATAGTTCTTCTTTTTTTTTTTTTTTTTTTTCTTTTTGGCGGTACTGGGGATTGAACTCAGGACCCTGAGCCTGCTAGGCAGGCGCTTATTCCACTGAGCTATATCCCCAGCCCCTAATAGTTCTTCTTGAAATTTTAGTAACATATGTAATTTAAAAAGTCTGAAGTTTAATATCCTAATCTCTTTCCCAAAGCACATAAAGCTCTTAAAAGGCCATAGTCTCTTGAATACATGTTCTTGTTATTCAGGATATTTGTGTTGGGTTGTTAGTAAAGCCCCACAAAATAATTATTATCCTTGGTTCATATAGATAATGATTTAGTGCTTTTTTCTTTTACCAATTTCATTACTTCTTTCATCTCAGGCCTCCTTTCTGTAATTTTTCTTCCTCCTGAAGTATATGCTTTAGGTTGTTGATACTCTAGTGCAATCGATGGGCTAGGAGCATCAACGGCATATTTTATTACCCAGGAACTTTCAAGTACACACTCCTTCAGCACCTAATTTTAACAATTATGGTCTTTTAGGGCCCACTACAGACCTACTAGATCAGAATCTGCAATTTAACTGTATGAATACAATTTAACTAAGTAGTTTACATGCACATTAATGCAAACTTTAAGAGTACTTTTTCTAAAATTCTGTTTGAGTCAGGTAAAATGATGTGTGCCTGTTATCCCAGCTATTTAGGAGGCTGAGCAGGAGGATCCTGAGTTCAAGGTTAGCCTAGGCAACCTCATGTGAAAGGTAAAACCTCATGTTCAAAGGGGAGGGGATCTGTTTAGGGTGTCTTTTGGTTGGAAAACCTCATAGTGCTTATCTGAAAATATCTTTATATTAACCCAAAATTTTGATAGTTTTGCTTGTTAGCTATGAATTACATTTTCCCCAGCACTTAAAAAATGTTATCATGTCTTCTGGCTTCTGTTGTTGGTGTTGAAAAGGTTTTGTCAATCTAATAGTCATTTCTTTCCGATTTTTTTGCATTTCATTGCTTGCTCATTTTTGTCATTTTATCTTTTCTTTCATTAAACATTTGATATGTTTCTATTTTCTTTTTTGTAACAATGCAGCATCTTGAGTTGCAAGGAGTCTAAGTCAGCTTTATCTACTATTTTAACTTATTTTGTGTTTCAAGATTCTCCAGAAAAACAGAAACAATGGAAGAGAGAGAGAGAGAGAGAGAGAGAGAGAGAGAGAGAGAGAGAGAGAGAGAGAGAGAGAAGTAGGGAGTGTATGTGTGTAAGGATTGCTTCATGAGGTGGTGGGATCTGAAATCTCAAGCAGTCTAGCAGGCTGAAAACTTAGGCCAGGAGTGGTGTTACAGGATTGGGTCTGAAATAGGGAAATCTGACAAAGTAGCAACTTGATAAGGGATTTCTATGTGATAGTCTTGAGTGAGAGTTTTTTCACTAGCAAACCTCAGTTTTTTGCTTTTAAGGTCTTCAACTCATTGATGAAGCACCCCCCATGTTATCAACGTAATTTTCTTGATTTAAAGTAAGCTTATAGCTATAAATGACACCTGCAAAACACCTTCACAGCAGTATCTAGACTGTTTGACCAAATGCCTGGGTACCTAGCCTGATGACACAAACTTTAATCATCATGGTGATTGTTGCTTGTAAGTTTACATTTAATTATTGTTAACATAAATGTATGCAAAATACATTTCTTTTTGTTGGGAACCAGGAGAGACTCACTGTGATCACTGCAAACCTATTTTAGATTAAGAATTTTCAGATTCTTTTAACTTATGATAGGCCCGGAGTTTAAACTGAGATTTCAGTGTAAGTGTTGAATAACCTTGAGTTTAAATGGCATACTTTATCATTTACAGCTTCTGTTCTGTTCCTAAGCAAAGGCCTCCCATAATCTTTGTTTAGCAATTTAAAAGTGTGCTGTTTGAGTGATCCTCATAAAATATACTGTTATTCTTCTTGATTAAGACTACTTCCCATTTCCTTAAAAATATAGATTAAATAGCATGTCATACTTTTCAAGGGCTTCCAGCCAACCATCGTCTGCCTTCATTAAACACTCCTTCCTTCACTCTGTTTCAGCCACCCCAAGTCTTGGTTGACTTCTCCAGTATGGGGATAGATTCTCCTCTTCTGGCCTTTGTAGGTGCTGGTTTTTTCCCATTACAATTATATCCAAGGTAACACCTAATTCTGCAGTTCTCAGCTTAGAAGTCCCCTTCTTTAAAAAGTTGTTCATCTCTGTTCCACTGCCTCTGATATCCCACACACCCTCTAGAGGTGCTCATACTATGCTGGCAATCATAATAAAGGGAAAATAGTTGCCTGTATTCATTTCTTTGTAAGGTACATTTTTATGAGATAAAGAAATCTAGAGTGTAAATTTCTGACTACATAAGCAATGTCCAGATCTCCAGGTTTCTGTAAAAATAAGCAGAAAAGGCCAAGCGCACCTGCTAAGAAAATGGGGAAACTAGCAATAGTTTTCAAATAATAACTTAAAAAATTTTTCATGGTAGCTCCACTCGGTTCCTTTGGGACAGAGAAGGAGCTCCGCCTGGGGAAGCAGCACCTGAGCAGCCCCTCTCTGTGGAACTATCTATTGATGGGTGAGGCCTGCAGTGCAGAAGCAGCCCAGTTCTCTGTGGAACTCTCCATTGGAGGGTGAGGCCTGCTGCACAGGAGCAGCCCTGGGTTCTGTGGTCCTCTAGGTTGGGAGGTCTCCCCTAACCAGCTACCTGAGGGTACCTGAACAGTGGCCCTTGTCTGGCCACCATTGGTTCCACGGCTGAGGCCCAAACACTTTCCATCCACAGCCAGGAGACCCTGGTACTGAAGGCCAGTATGCCCCCACCATCAGAGTTGTGTCTGAGCTGTGCACAACAGCAATTTCCTGGGAATCTTGGGCCCAGTGGTCCATAACCTGCTACCATCTTGGGATAAGTTCCATATCCAGGTAAACTAGGGTCCCTAGAGCTCTTTGGTGAGCTGTATGGGTAGCTTGTAGCTCAGAACATTTCATCTGACATCCAAAATGACAAGACATAGCAGCAAAATGCAGTCTCAGAACTCAAATCCACCCAGAACAAGCCCAGGAGACACTGACATAGCAGTGGAAGCCACATACCTCAAATCTCTGAAATGATCACATCTGAAGCAAAGAAACAACTCCATCAGGCCATAGAAGAGATCAGATCAGAAATAATCTCTCAGGAAAAAGATGAAATGACAATAATAATGAAAGAAATGTTCCACACATCTAGAGGAGAAACAGATAAAAAAATAGATGAATATAGGCAACAGATGGAAAAGTTACATGAGCAATTTAGGAATGAATTAGAATGCATAAAACAGACTCAAAGAGATATGCAGGAAATAAAAACTGCCATTGAAAGCTTGCAAAACCGCTTGAATGAAGCTGAAGACAGAATTTCAGATCTTGAAGACAGCATGGCAGCTAGTGATTATGAAAGGATCTCTTAAAGTCATCAAGGATCCAGGAAAAATAAATCCAACAGCTGCAAGACAAGACAAAACAAAATAATGTCTGAGTAGCAGGAGTCAATGCAACAGCAGGAGGCAACACAAATGACATTAAAAGACTATTTGCAGAAATAATAGCAGAAAATTTCCTAAGCATGGAAAAAGAATCTGATGCACAAGTAAATGAGGCATACAGAAATCCACCTAGCCACAACCAAAATAAAACCACACCCAGACATGTAATAATCAAGATCCCAGATCTCCAGCAAGCGAATAGAATATTAAAAGCTTCTAGAGAAAAGAAACAGATCAGCTATAAAGGAAAGCCCATCAGAATCACAGCAGACTTCTCAACACAAACCATGCAATCAAGAAGAGCTTGGAGCAAGGAATTACAGGTTCTGAGACAAAACAGCTTCTAACCCAGACTGATGTATCCTGCAAAACTATCCTTCAAATTCAAGGAAGAAATAAAATATTTCCACGAAAAGAACAACTGAAGAACTTCATGATTGCTAACTCAACCTTACAAAAAGTACTAGAAGATATTCTAGACAGAGAAAAGAGAGACCACCATCTCAAGAACAACAATGGAAAGGAACTATGAAATAGAGCAAGCAATTAAACAGATGGCAAAAGTAGGAAACCAACAGCAAGTAAATAGCATGACAAGGACAACCCAACATATATCAGTTATAACCATTAATGTAAATGGCCTCAATTCACCAGTCAAAAGAAGCAGACTGGCAGAGTGGATTAAAAAACAAAATCCCACAATATGCTGTATATAGGAAACACACTTTACTCAAAAGGAAATCCATAGACTGAAAGTCAAAGGATGGAAAACAGTTCTCCATCTAACAGGTCCACAGAAAAAAAGAAGGGGTAGCTGTTATGTTTGAGACAATGTAAACTTCAAACCAAAAACAATCCAAAGAGATAAAGTAGGGCACTACATACTAGTTAGGGGAAAACTGCAAGAGGAAGAGATAACAATCCTAAACATGTATGCACCAAATATTGGAGCACCAAATTATATAAATCAAATCTGAACAGACATGAAAAACCAAATAATCAATAACACTATTGTAATAGGGAGCCTAAACACTCCTCTGACACAAACAGACAGGTCAACTAGACAAAAAATCAGCAAAGAACTAACAGACGTAAACCAAATCTGCGAACAAATGGACTTAGTAGATGTATACAGAGTGTTCCAACCCACAATATCAGAATACACATTTTTCTCACCTGTACATGGGACTTTCTCTAAAATAGACCATATTCCATCCCATAGAGCATACCTATCTGAATGCAAAAGAATTGAAACTATCCCATGCATATTATCTGACCACAGTGCAATGAAATTGGAAATTAATGACAAAAGGAACTCTAAAAACTCCATAAGCACTTGGAAATTAAACAACCTCCTGAACAACCAATAGGCCACGGAAGAAATTAAAGAAGAAATTTAAAAATAACTACAAACAAATGAAAATGTAGATACAACTTAGCGGAATCTGTGGGATACAATGAAAGCAATCCTCAGAGGGAAATTCCTTATGTGTGGGGAACGCACACATAAGGAAAACAGAAAGAGAACAAATAAATAGCCTAATTCTGCACCTCAAACTTTTAGAAAAAAAAGAACAAGTCAAGCCCAAAGAAGGGAGAAGATTATAAAGATCAAGGCAGAAATTAATGTAATTGAACCAAAGAAAACCCTACAAAAAATAAATGAATCAAAGAGTTGGTTCTTTGAAAGAATAAATAAAATTCATAAACCTCTAGCCAATCCTATCAAAAAAACAAAGGAAAGAACTCAAATTCATGCAATAAGGAATGAAAAGGATGAAATTACTACAGATCCTATAGAAAGTCAAAGATCATTACACCTACTTTGAAAATCGTTACTCCCATAGGATAGAAAACTCAGAAGAAATGGACAGATTCCTAGGTTTGTATAAATTACCAAAGTTCATTCAGAAAGATGTAAAAATCCTGAAAAACCCAATATCAATTAATGAGATTGAAAATGTGATTAAAAACTTACCAACAAAGAAAAGCCCAGGCCCTGATGGATTCACAGCAGAATTTTAGAAGAAGTTCAGCGAAGATTTAGTACCAGCACTCCTCAAAATCTTCAATGAAATTGAAAGGAAAGCAATTCTCCCTAACTGATTTTTGGAGGCAAGTATTATACTGGTACCAAGGCCAGAGAAACACCCAACCAAGAAAGAGAACTACAGACCAATCTCTAGTAAATATAGATGCAATGATACTCAATAAAATACTAGCAAAGAGAAATGAAACAGATCACCTATAAAGGAAAGCCCATCAGAATGACAGCAGATTTCTCAACGGAAACCATGAAAGCAAGAAGAGCATGGAGCGAGATACTACAGATTCTGAAACAAAACAACTTCCAACCCAGACTGATGTATCCTGCAAAATTATCCCTCAAATTCAATGGAGAAATAAAATATTTCCACGACAAAGAACAACTGAAGAACTTCATGAGTGCCAAACCAGCATTGGAAAAAGCACTAAAAGATATTCCAGACAGAGAAAAAAGAGACCACAATCCCAAGAACAGCTATAGAAATAACTCCCTAAACAGAACAAATAATTAAAC
>PVLD010011242.1:0-66275 GCA_004027595.1 Dinomys branickii
TCAGCATCTTATCATCTTACTACATTAGTCAAGTTTTGAGTACCTAGATAACTAATAGCCGTAATTTAAGAGGGGTTTAATCAGCTTATTTCAGTCCATGATCTGCTGGCTCCAAAGCAGAGACTCTGTGGGGAAGGACGTGGTAAAACAAAGCTGCTTAATCATGGCAGCAGGAAGCAGAGCAGGCAGAGTGACAGGGGATGGGCGAGGACCAGACACAGAACCCCGGGCCGCACCTCCATGGCCCACCCGCACACACCTACAAATGCACTATGCAGATCTGTGCAGCAGATCCCAAAGCCAGTCACGTCAAAACTCCACCCTAACTACCAGATCACTTAGCTAGCTTTTTGTTTTTAAAGAACAGATTCCTGTGATTATACTTTTAAAAGAGCTAATTGGGAGAAAGTAGACTCATAAGTGCAGAATTTCAGATCGTTTTAACTTTTCCTAATATAAAGCAAAACAATAGAATATTGTAATGGCAAAATAATATAAGATCAAAATTAGAGTCAGATTACTTGTGTTTGAATCTCAGGTCAATTACTAACTTTGAGACCTTCGTATTTAAGATGGGTGTCCTGGTTACTTTTCTCTCACTGAGACAAAATACCCAACACCCAAAATGAAGGAAGGAAAGGTTCATTTAGCTTACAGTTCGTGGAGGTTTCAGTCCATACTTGGCTGGTTCAGAGGCAGAGTGGCGCATGGCAGAGGGCAAGCTGTTCAAGACAGCAGAGCACAGCAAAAGCAACCAGCAAAAGGGAGGAATGGCTGCAAGCAGCCTCTTTCCTTCCCTTACATTGTAAACAGCCTACCCCCACCCAGGGGGCGTGTAGCTCTCACACAATCTTCATGCCCTCCTCTTCCACAGGCTCAGGACTTATACAAAGTAAGCACCCTGGCTTCCTGCTGAATCACTCAGTTAAACTTCCAGATTCTCCAAGTTGACACAATGTATCAACCATAACAATGGGTAATAATAGTTCTCTCACTGGGTAGTAGTGGGGACCAAATCTAAGGTAAGACATTAAAATGGTACCTCTTCTCTTTGTGTTAAGTGCTGATGTTATTTTTAAAATGACAGTGAAAGAGTATATTTGTACAAATTTATGTAGTATGTACGTATCGTAAGCTTAAAAGCATTTGTGATAAAAACCAGGTTTAGAAAAGGTGTATTTCCTATTATCTATTGAAAGTCCTTAAATTGGCACGCTTAATAAATTTCGCTGATTCAGAGCTTTCAAGGTTTCACATTTAAATTATAATTATATCTTTTCCTAATTCTCTGTGTGCAATAATCTGAAATATGAATGAAGAATCTACAAAATGAGAGCACGGTCCCAGATTCATTCCATTCATTTATTTGGGGGTTTGAATAATTCTCTCTTTAAACATTTTTAATAGTATAGTAGAGTGTAAGGATTTCCTTTGTAATCATCATTTGCTATTCCTGTGAAAGCATTTTAAAAATAAAGTCCTTCAAGCATCTAGTCCCTTTCTCAGTAAAAAATGACTGGCCTTAAACGACATTTGCTGTGGCAGTCTGTTTAAAAATGGGAGAGATGAGAGTCACAAGAACTGGAAGAAGATGGCCTCTGGGGAATGAAGTGTAGGATGAATTTGGAATTGTGAAGAATGCTGTTTCTGCTTTCTCAGGCAGAGCTGTGACCTCAAAAGCCTACTTTCAAGAAAAGGAGAGTGTTACTCAGAGTATCATGGTTTATTCCATTCAATATTTATCCCCATAATGTGTTGGTAAGGCAATAGATGATGACCACTAATAATTCAGTCCCGTTGTATAACAGAAGTCTATATTTTGGAGCAGAAGAAATTTCAATGACAAAACAACATAGATTGAACTAGCCAAAAGAAAACAGAAAAGAGAAAGGGGCAGAATTACTGCCTACTACTGGACTGTAACGGAGAACCACCAAAGTGGCTCAGGTCCTTGATAATTCTCCCCAAACACAGTTGTCAGCAGCCACCACAGGAAGTCAAATTGGGAAAGGTGTCACTTCTGTGCTATAAGAAAAGAATGTTATTCTAAGCCAGGGACCTGAAAGATGAGGTGAATTCCAGTGTCTTCCCCTAGTCACTTTCTACTGTGTGTTAATCTCGAAACACTACATCAATGCCTTTTTTATTTCCCTCATCTGTCATTTCTTAGAGTATACTTTTCTTTCCCATTGTATGAGTTAATATTTGCCCTCTTTTGTGTCAAACTTTTCTCTCTCCTAATAAGCAGGGAAGTGGGGAATGAGTTCATTGTTACTTTTTAAAGCCAGGCTTTTTCAGGTATTTATAAAAAGGCCTGATTCTTTTTCTCCAATTATCATATAATATCCATATTAGCTAATCTTTTTTAAATTCACATTTCCTTTAGGAAGAAAGAAGACTTTTGCTTCTACTTTTAGTTGTGTTTCTGGGGCGCAAGCTATACTGGACATCTAGAATTGTCCCTCAAATATATATTTTAAGATTAAATAAGCTTGGGAAACACTGAGCAATATGTTAAGTTGACGATTTTCTTCAACAGTATCATGCAGAAAAAATAATTTTGATGAAAGTATAAACCCAGAAATTCAAGCAAGAAAGCTTTAACTGCCAAAACTTTCTGCCTAAACTGAAACAACAAAATATTAATGAGATCAAGCTGAATTCCAGAACTGGACTGCATGGGCTGTTAGCTGAATACCCTCAGGGAAGTGCCAGGGTTTAGATAGGGATTGAGTGTGTCTCACAAGGGCTGGTCTGTTGGAGGCTTGGTCATCCCCATGATGATATCAGCAAGTATTGGGACCTTAAGAAGTGGGGCTTCTGGGGTCTTTGTTAGGAGCACTGACCCAGACAGGGGTTGAAGTGTTCTTTATGAGGCCATGAGAGGGTTATCATGGAAGGACAAGGCTGGCCATTCCCCTACCTCTTTCACTTCCCACCTCACAGTGTCACCTCTTCCTCTTGCACACACTCTCACCTGTGGCCACCTACTATGATGTGATACGGTTGGGGGTTTCCTCATCAAAGCTTGAATAATGCTTTGTGGACTTGTAGCCTCTAAAGCTGTAAATAAGCCTCTACTTACAGGTTATGCAGCCTCAGATATTTTGTTAAAGTAATAGAAAATAGAGTAATATAGTAAGTTTAGTCTTGTTAGCTCGTGTGTGTGTGTGTGTGTGTACACTGAGTGTTGAACCCAAGATATTTGCACTAAACTGTAGCCCCACCCTTTTTGAATTTAAGTTTTGTATTGGAGACAGGATCTTGCTAAGTCAGTCAGCGGCCCAAGGTGAGCTTGAATTTATGATCCTCCTGCCTCAGCCTTTCTGAGTGCTGGAATTATAGGTGTGTGCTTATCTATAAGAGGAAGATAAAATAACACCACCATGTGGCTTCTGGCACTTACTAATCTGGGTATGGTACTATTCATTTGGATCTCCAAGAGGAGTTAGAAGTTAGGAGATTTAGGTGATTTTTCTTCATCAGTAAATTGGTCAGCTTTCCTATTGCTGTGACAGATCAGATACATATTAATGGACAACATGGCTTATTTCATGGTTTCAGTCAATGAACGTCTGATTGCAAGTCAAAAATATCATAGCAGAAGGCATGGTGGAGCAAAGCTGCTCGCTCACGGCTGGGAAGCAGAGCTGAGGAAAAGCGCCACCTACAGAGATACCTGCAGAAGACACAGACCTAGTGAGCTACTGCCAGAGTGCCTCACCTCCTACCTACACATTGAGCTACAGATACCAGCGGGTCAATCCGCTGATGCATACAGCACCGCCATGGTCCATGGACCCTTTAAGGAGTTCCTCAGTGGGGCCCAGATTAAATTGCACAAGTCCACTCTTTGTCAGTTTGATACCTAATTACATCTCCTGAAATCACCCTTAACCTACATATAAACCCAAGAATGTGGTGGGCGTGGTGGCACACACTGTAATCCCAGCACTCGGGAGGCTCAGGCAGGAGGATCCTTGTGAACTTGAGACCAGCCTGGGCCACAAAGTGAGCTCAAGGCCAGCCTAAACTGCATAGTGAGACCCTGTCTCAAAAAAAAAAAAAGAAAGAAACACAACAATGAGATAATAATTCCACCATAAATTACTGTAACTATTTTTTTTTCTTTTTGTCTTTTTGAGACAGGATTTCACTATACAGTTCAGGCTGACCTTCACCTCAATTTGTAGCCCAGGCTGGCCTCAAACTCACAGCAGTCCTCCTGCCTCAGCCTCCTGCCTCAGCCTCCCAAGTGCTGGGATTACAGTTGTGCACCACCATGCCCAGCTTGTAACTATCTTGTGAATGACTGAAAATGCAAAAACTCCTTTCCCCAAACCTCAGTTTTCAAAAATCTGAGTCAAAGTATCTTCTGAGACTTAAAACCAACTCTGTAAAACTGCTCTGTGAAACTCTGTAAAAACCAGTACAAGTACATGATCCCAAGGTCCAAATCCCATTGTAAACAGGGTAAACATCTCCATTTTAAAAGGGAGAAATGGGGAATAGAAAAAATCGACTAAAGAAAACACAAAGCAATTGTGCACACAAAGTTCTGTAGCTCCATGTGGAGTACCTGCGGCACACAATAGTGAAATATGAATTCCAGGGGCTTGACAACGGCCTTACTGATCGAAGCTCTTCTGCCCATTCACTTGGGATGGCTTTGCTCACAGTCTGCAGCTTTCCTTGTAGATATTTCAAGTTCCTGGTGACTCCAGCTTGCTGGGGTCTCCTATAAATCCTTGGTCTCATTCCCACAACCTCTCACATACCAACCTCTTAGAGGCCCTTGGCACACTCTGAGCGTGTCACACATTTCTGCATGGCCTCCTATGTCTTCCTTTGAAATCAAGGCGGAAGCCCCTATAACCCTAAAACTCTTACATTGTGAATGCCTGAAAAATCAGAATCATTAAGTGATGCCAAGGTCTTCTGCCAACACACTCAGTAGCTGAGCCCTCTTGGACCATGGCTGCAGCAACCTCTGAGTACCTTTATGGTTGAGCATGGTGAAACGAATACCAGGGAACCACTTCCCTAGGCAGCTCTTCTTGGGCCCCACAGATTCTCTTCTCAAAAGAAAGGTTTACATATTTTCATATTGAGCCTACAAGGGGTAAAGTCTTGTTAATTCCTGAGATGCCCTCAAGGCATCTCTTCTTGTCCTGGTTCATGATGCTTAAGTTTGTTTTAAGTGTGCCAATTTCTTCAGCAACACCTCCTTTGGCCACAATGGACACTTAAAATTTAAGTTTTTCAAGTCATTCTGCTCTGCTTTTTGCAAGCAGTTCTCACCATAAAACTAGCTAAAATGAACTAGCAGTACTCATACCATAGCCTAACTGCTGAACTGTCTTGAAATTTCCTCTGCTGGATCAGTTTGTGCACTCCCTTGAACTCAGCATCCTGCAAGTCTTAGTGCATGAACAAGATGGAAACAGTATTCAGGGGGAGGCAGAGCGTAACACATGGCCTCTAGTCCAGTCCCCAGTAGAGTCCTCATTCTAATCTGGAGCCTCATAAATTTGGCCTCTGACGTTCACACTCCCATCAGCACTCTGGCCTTCTGAGCACTGACTGGAATCGTTCTATCTCTGCAAGGAGAAAAGTGACTAAGACAGTCCTGTAGCAAATCAATTCCAAAAGGTTTTAACACACGTAGTGTTGCAGTCAGGGCTTGCAAGGGGAACAATTTAATTCTGGACACATAATATATAGGATTTGAGGCTTTTTCTAGTCCATTGCTCCAAATTTTTCTAAATACCTTATTAGGGCTTATATCTAGAAGTCCCTCCACCAATCTCAAGTGTCATGGGTGGAACTTTTTGGAGGTGGTTGGATCTAGACTGTGTGATGCTGGGATTAATTTATGGTGTGATGCCAGGATTAATGCCAGGAAGGCTGTTCTTGTCACTACTCATCACTTTCTGCTTGCTGCTTTTGTTGCCTGTCATGAACTGTTTCTCTTCTCCATGACACTTTCATTGGAGTCAGCCAATTACAGACTGAAACCTCCACAAACTATGAACCTAAATAAACCTTTCCTTCTTCCATTTGGGGTATCAGGTATTTTGTCTCAGCAATGAGAAAAGTGATTAAGATGCTCCTTTAGCAAATCAAAAGGTTTTAACACACATGGTGTTGTAGTCAAGGTTTGCAAGGGGAACAGTTGAATACAGGATACAATGTATAGCATTATTTTATAGTAGTCACCCAAAGAGTGAAGTTCAAAAGAGTGCAGGAAATCTGTCCACATATTAATGATCCAAAGAATCCAGCTGAGGCCCTGGATCCCATGATAATGTCTAGTTCAGCTGAAGACCTGGAGCCCATAACAATGCCTCCCACAAATCCAGCTGGAGGCCTAGACCCCAAGACAATGTCTCATGCAGGCCTCTTTCAAGGATCTGCACTAAGAAGGCCCAAAGGTCAATGGTGGAAGCTAGGAAGTCTGTGCTAGTGGGATGAAGGATCTGGGCCAGCAGGCTGAAGGATCTATACTGAAGCCAAGAAGCAACGCTCAAAGTAAGAATCAGAGCTTTCCAAAAGGTACCACAGCCATCCTCAGAGACAACAAGGGGTCAAGTTCCTCTGATAGTGAGAACAGCTGAATTCATATCAGGAAAGAAAGCATGACAAACTTCTCCAGGAGATTGAGCAGTGCACCATCTTCACCTCCAGAGCCAGGAAGCAATGCTCAAAGTAAGGACCAGAGCTCCTCCAAAGTGAACCATGATCATTTTCAGCAACACAAGGTCCCAACTTTTCTGATAATAAGAACGAGTTCATATCAGGAAAGCCAGTGCAACAAGCTCCTCCAGGAGAACCAACAGCCTCTCTAGCTCTACCTCTTCCCCAGTTCCTATTTTTATGCTGTTGGCAACAATTCACAGGTGTGCCTTCCACACCTGGCACCACGCTGATTCAGTTCACTTGGATGTTACAAGTTGCGTACCAGTTGTCAATCCACCACACATGGTAAGGTAGACATGCATCAGCTCCACTTGCAGTGCCAACTTTCTGTATCAGCCAGCTCTCCTGTTGCTGGGACAAAATGCCTGAAACCCATGACTAGAAGGAGGAACCTGTTTCCTGGGCTTGCAGTGTTTACCCCATAGTGTGCTGGCTCCAAGTGAGAGCATCACAGCAGAAGGGCATGGTAGAATAGAGCTGCTCACGTCACAGTGACCAGGCAGCAGAGCTCAGGGGAGCAGCATGAGCAAGAGGCGCATCTTTCCAAAGGCACCAGGGCCCCTCCTTTCACCTGGGCCCCCAACAGCCCGTTTTGTTGTGAACATCTGTGTGGTCATTTGCTGATGAATACAGCACCTCTGTAATCCAGCCAGACCCAGGCATCCAGGGAAGTTAGGGTTGAATGGTATAGCTAGCTGTCTTTTTCCGTGAAAGTGTATCATTTAACATCCTGCTGAATACAGTTTGGAAACCACCGAACTAAAGACAGCTGATTTTCTTTTGTGTTTCAGAGACTTGCAAAACACCATCATCTCAAAGCCCCAGAGAAAATTTAAGGTTCATCCTGTTGATTTTTTTTGTTGTTGTTGATAAAGAAAAGGGGAAATAAATTGTAGTGTGTGTTTCAGAAAACCTGAACAGGTCGTAAGAGCCTGTACATTAATTTTATTAATAACTGATTATTTTGAGAAATGACATTTATGTTATAATAGTGCTGTCCTGTACCAGACCTGTGAAGACGGAGACATTGACCTCATCTATTGAAATGACGGTAATAATAAACTGCAAATGTACAGAATGAGTTTATATTATGGAGCTCTTGGAATTCTTTGTTGCTGATGGCCCATGCTCACTTTATTTATATAGGTGGTTAAGCAGAGTGTAAAGATCTTGTAAAGTTTAATCAGCGGCATTTATTTTAGCTAGGAAATCATTTCTAAATGGTTTACATGAACGTCTTGTCATTTACAAAGAGAAGGTGTGCAGCTGTAATGCTAAGCCCCCAGTAAGCAGGGTGCGCCTGCCTTTTCTGCACCCTTTTGCTGCCCTGCGCCCGTGCTCACACCAGACAACTAGTGCCGAGACATTTACATCATCCCACAGTTTCAGACCGCCCTGTGTCCTATTCCAGGCACCTCAGACTCCCTCACTCCCTTCTTACAAACCACACATCGCAGGAGTTGCACCGAACTGTCAACGCCATCACCTAATGATAGCTGAGTTCCCACAGTACTGTGAGAGCTCTATGCTAAGAATTTTATATCCGTTAACTCATGTAATCCTGACAACAGCCCATGACAGCGTCATTTTTATTGTCTCCATTTTATAGGAGAGCATAGTGAGGTGAAAAGAAGTTGCATGGTTCGCCTTTGGTGTTCAGTTAATGAGGTAAAGCCAGCATTCACTCTGATGAAGTCTGGCTCTTGAGTTCATACTGTACTGCATGGGAAAGGCAGGTCTCCCTTCCAGTCCTTAGTACAGACACACTAGGCATACTTTTCTGTTCAGTACTCTCAGGTCAGCGGGCCCTGAAGAGTAAGTATTGACTACACCACTTGCATGGAGTTAAAGGAGACTGGATAGCTTTCTCAAGGTGTGTTCTGGAAAGCAACACCATGATTTCTCATGTAATTCTTGTCACTCGCACACCTAGTGCTCAGTCACTGCTGGCCTCTACCTTCCTTTATTCATTCACTAGCATTACTTGCACAAGTGTCTGCCCTGGCTGGTAAGTGGATGCTGCCTCTGCTGTACCACAGTGAGCAGTGCTGTGAACTCTGAGGCAGAAAACCTGTGAGAACTTGCTGGGCCCTGAGCCTGCCGTGTTCGGCTATCTCACTTCTTCCGTTCTCACTTCAAATGTGTGGAAAGTGAGAGTTTCTGGTTTTCTTTCACTTAGAGATTTATTTAAGCTCTCTTACTATAATCCCACCCTTCAACTACAATGACTGGAACAGCTGAACACAGCACAAGTACATAATAATTATTTGTTCACAAAAATAGCTAAGAACCCTTTTAAACCATCCCTGGCACATTTAAAATGTGGTAATCAGTAGTTTTACACATCTTGAAATACCCGCTAGTGCTTAGAGGGCCTGTACAAGCACAGATGGCTAGACCCTACCTCCAGAGACCCGGAGCTGCATGTCTGTCAAGGTCGCCAGTAGCGCTTGTTTCTGGCCCAAGTTTCACAGCCCACAGAGCTCTCACAATAGACGAATCTCTTTCCACTGGTTTCCTAGTTGAGAAATGAATCAGTAAGCTTGTCCAACCGAGGGCTTTGGATGACAGGTTCCTGTTCCTTATCCTCCAGAAGTTGTATGAGTAGGAGCCTCTTAAAGACTGCAAGCCTAAACTTTGCTTGCGTTCTTCTATCTAAGCTGCCTTTTAACTGATTGCACTAAAACTATCCTCTGCCCAGGGCTCTGGCATCCCGTTGCCACAAGCCCACTGTTGTAACTACTCCTAACAACATGTAGATGTTACTTTCTCTCTAATTCATCTACTACTTGAATTTTAATAAAAGTACCTCATCGAGTTGCTATGAATTAGTATTTAGAAAAAAGTTAGAACACTGCCTAAAACCTGGCACACACCATGTAACTGAGCTTATATGTTAACTGCTCCCCAAGTTTCTTGGTTACAGTATCACTTTTAGGATTTATTTTATGGCTGCATACCCCCTCAACTATCGTTTATTTTTTCTTTAAATATATCTGCTTTATGAGCAAATTTTTAGAAAAGAACATTTACGTTATTACCATAAATTTTAAAAATCACTTGAAAAACAGAACCAAAACACAAATACAGTGAAAACTAGTATTTTTCACTTCCCACCAGTTATTTTCTGTTAAAGATTTTATGCTTGAAGTTTAGTCTTTCTTTAAAAACAGTAGGAAAATTAGTGAGTTTTAGTTGCTGCAACAAATCCCCACATTTCAGTGACTTCATATATTAGTTTATCTTCTACTCTTCTGATCCTTTGCATGGTGGGACCCATGGCTGGGGGACCATGATGCCTTCTGTATTATGGCCCCAACTGCTGTGGGGTCAGACTCTGGGCCTGAAGAATGAGAGCCAAGTTCTATGCTCAGAGGTCTTTATACATTTACAATTCTTATCTTCATTTTTGTAGGCTTCTATCTGTCAGATGAGATAATGAATTAGAAAATTAGGGCTAGATAGCATATACGTCCTCACAGACAGGACGGAGCTTGAGGTGGGTCACAAGGCCAGGTTCAGACGGCTGTGTAATGCTCAACGTGGAGTCTAACAAAGCACAGCATAGTAAGCCAGCAAGGGGATGGGTGTGACAGGGAGCGTGGTACTCGAGTTTGGGGAGTTCTGTGAGGAGGTAAGGCCTGTCTCCCAGACTGGGCATAGGCGCCTCCAAGGTGGTAGGCTGTCAGGATGCAATGCAGAGAGAAATGTAACTCAAAGAACAGTACCGTGATCAGACTCAGACCTGGGTAGGTAGGTAAAGCAGTGACAGGCCTGGGTGGTGTCAGCGTCTGAGCTGTTGGTGGGCATCTCACTGCTTTTCACATCGGGTTGACAAGGAAGGTGAATAGCCACTAGTCTTCCACAGAGGTTGCTGGAGGGCTTCTTGAGGAACCAGTGCACAGATGGGAGCTTTGCCTTTCCTGCAGGGGAAGAAGGAGAATGGGTGAGGTAGAGCCCAGGTGATGGGAGCTGTAAGGCAGAAGCCAGGGCAATGGGATGAGGAGTTGGCAGCTCCGTAGTGGGTGAGCCAGGCTGGGTGGAGTCAGTTCTGCCCCTTCCTCCTTCATTCCCACTGAGTGGACAGCTTTTGCTGAAGAGATGGAAGAGTGGGTTCTGGGAAAAGCTGATTCTTGGGAGGCTGTGTGACCCACCCCACAAGAGCCACAGGTGTTCTTGCTGGGGTTCTGCTCTCCTCTCACCTGTAGACAGCTGGTTCCTGGGGCAGCAGGATGGGGGCCATGCTCCTGAGTTACTCTCAGCTAACACAGTTCACCACTCAGCTCCCTCAGAAATGGCTTTTACTGGCTGGTTATGAAAGAAAGATTTTATTAAGGGAAACTGTGAAGCACCAGTGCTTTCAGCATGCACATCTCGCCCTTCTGTGCCCTGGTGCTGTCGTGCTCCCGCTCATCTGCTCTGAGGAAAAGCAACCAGTCACGCTCCTAACCTGCAGGCTGCTTTGTGAGTCCAGTGAGAATGACAGCCTGTGACTGCAGAGCTGAGAACCACTTGATAAAGATGAGAAAGCTGTCATGGTTTTTTGTTTTTCTTGTTGCTGAGACAAAATATCCAACACCCCAAATTAAGGAATGAAAGGTTTATTTAGCTTACAGCTTGTGGAGGTTTTAGTCAATAATCAGCCTACTCCATGGCAGGGTGGCATGGCACAGGGGCAGCAGTTTTAGGCTGCAGAAGACAGCAAAAGCAGCAAGAGCAAAAGGGTGGAACAAGCCTTTTTCTCCCTTACATTGTATGCTGGCTACCTGCCCACACCCACACCATCTCCATGCTCTCCTCTTCTACAAGCTGAGGATGGTTTCAAAGCAAGGGCCCTGGCCCCTGCTGCATCACTTAGTTGAACTTTCAAACTTCTCAAGTAGACGTAGTGAACAACATCCTAGAGAGATAAGGGCACATCCTTTTCACCCCAGGGTGTAGCATTGCTGCGTTACTTAGTTAAGCTTCTAGACTCCTTAAGTTGACACAATGTATTAGCCATAACAATCCACCCCTTGTGAGCCTGGCAACTAGACACATTTTTTAAACCAGTTTTTACATACAAAGACATTATTTTTTTATCATTTTACAACTTAAACATTATAAAACAGGTTTAATAATCCTTAAGAACCAGTATTAAGTCTATCAACATTTATGTTACATTAGAACCATAACATTTTGAGCCCCAAAGACTCATGCACAACCCTTTATGCAAAAGGCATTTAGTTCATCTGCAAGAGTTGCCAAAGTCCTAACAGTTTTAGCATTGCTGAAAAGTCCAAGTCCCAAGTTTCCTCAGAGATGTAAGGCAGACTCTTTAGTTGCAAGGCTCTGTACAAATGAAAACAGAATTAAACACTTTCAACGTTTAATGGCACAAGATAAACATTTTTATTTCAAAAGGTGTGATTAGAGAAATTCAAGGGATTGGAACCAAAGTAAGTCTAAACTCCAGCAGGGCAAACATTAAGTCCTATTGTTTTACATCCAGCATCTGAAGCAATCTGTGGCACATTGTGAGCTCTAAAGGGCTTGCGTGACTCCACCCCTATGGCACTTTTGGTGGTTATATCTCCTGTGGCTTTTTTATTTTTAGGTCCACTTTGCTCCCTCCTTGCAGTTTATTTTTAGATGCTCTACATTTTTGGTTTTTTTAAACTTTTGGAGTTTCTACTACACTTTAGGCTTTTTACTTACAGCTTTACACACTGCCCTCTCAGAGCACACTGCCTGGCTTCCCAGGCTGTTTTGAAATCCGGGTGGAAGCCATTTTAATCTCAGAGCACTTGCATTTTGTATGCACCTAAAACCAGTGCCACATGGATGATGCCAAAGCCTGTTGTCACCTGGAACAGTAGCTGGGCTTTTTTTTCTATTGGTTGTACAGGTTGAGTGCCTGGCTTGCTGAGCACTCTGTATCCAAGTTTGAGGAACAAAGTTTTTATGTTGCTGCCATTTTGGAACATGGTGCTCTGTGCAAAGCAAAGTCTTTTACTTTTGCAGTTTTGAGGCTGTAAATGGTGGAGACTTGCTTTTTTGTGATACCTTCAGACCGTCATTTTTATTTTGGGTTTTTTTTTTCAGCAATAGAAATCTCTTTAGCTCTATTTTTGTAGTCTATAGCTTTACTGGAGCTTTTTTATCAGGCTAAACTCACATTTTAAATCATCCTGCTAGGCTCTTCGCTCTTGATTTTTAACATAGATTTGGCTAAAAGTACCCAACAATAGCCATGCCACAGCCTTAACATTTCACTGTCTAGAAATTTTTTCTGCCAGATTAATTAGTCTACTGCCCTTAATCTCAGTCTCAGGCAATATCTCTGGAAAGGACCAAAATGTAGACAAACTTTTTGCAAGACATAACACACATCATCTGCAGTCCAGCATTGAATGCAGTCTTTCTTTCTCAGCAGAAACCTCTGACGCCTGGTTTTTACTGGCAGAAATTTACCAGCCTTCTGATCTTTTCAGTTCTGTCAGATCCCCTCACACAGAACAGCCGAAGGTGTTTAGTGTCACTCTTTCAGGGGACATCTCTGAACCTTTTCAGACTCTTTCCATAAGCTATTTTTAAAGGTTTTGAACTACATGGTCAAGTAAAATAACAACAATGACCCCACTCCTGGTACCAAATGCTGTCTTTGTTACTTTTTTTTCATTACTGATGCAAAATATCCACACTCCAAATTAAGGAAGGAAAGATTTATTTAGCTTACAGTTTGTGGAGGTTTCAGTCCATAATCAGCCTGCTTTGTGGCAGGGTGGCATGGCCCAGCAGCAGCAGTTTAAGGCAACAGAAGACAGCAAAAGCAGCAAGAGCAAAAGGGGGGAAACAAGACTCTTTTTCTCCCTTATATTGTACACCAGCTATCTGCCCACACCTACACCATGTCCATACTCTTCTCTTCATGAGCTGAGGATGTTTGCAAAGTATGGAACCTGGCCTCCTGCTGACTCACTTAGTTGAACTTTTAAACTTCTCAAAATGACACAATAAACAACATCCTAGAGTGATAACGGCATGTCCTTTTCTCCCCAGAGTGTAAAACTGCTGAGTTAGTTAAGCTTTTAGACTACTCAAGTTGACACAATACCAACCATAAGAGAAACAAGCAGAATGCCAGATCCTCAGTTCCATGTAAGATCCAAGAGTAAGAAAGGAAAACAAGAAGAAATTTCATTGAAAAGAGAATCTCAGTGATATCCAAGTTAGGAAGCACAGTGTGAGATACTCTTGATCTTGATGAGAAAGCTTGTGTGTGTGTGTGTGTGTGTGTGTGTGTGTGTGTGTGTGTGTGTGTGTGAAGAGAATCAGGAGGGTCTCATTTGTATTCTCAGTTCTTTTTTGCCAGTATAGTCAAGGAGTTTGGGAGGTCCTGATAAGGTGTTACATTCACAATACCTTCCCTTTAGAACTGTAGGATGCTAGGACTCTGTGGAACAGTAAGGTGCAGCTGGTAAGTTGGGAACAAGGGACTGACCTGACTTAACCTGGAACTGTTGGAGGAAAAAGTTACAAATGCCTAAGCAGAGGCTGTGGCGAAATAGTGGTGAACTTTAATTCACTTGTCTCTATTAGTAAATGTCACCCAGGCATGTTTAACTCCTATATTTATTTCTAGGTAGGTGTCTTTGTCCATGAAATGAGTAAAACTAGTTTGGCTGGATTTCATGAATTTATATGATTCACATTTATTGTCACTGTGTTTTAAAATTGGAAGCAAAAACATTATATAGTTCCTGCCTCAGAGAAGGTTTCAATTCATTGAAGGAGACAGCTGTTACTGATACTTATAAAGCCATATAGAAATTACCATAATAAATGTACAAAGTGCCATGGGAAGAAAGAGAAGGGAAGGATGAATTGCACCAGGAATAGACATAAACTTGCAAGAGAGAAGGCAGTGTTTAAATCATGTCACAAGCACTGAACAGTGCCTTACTTATCAAGCTATATTAAGCCATGGACCAAGTATAACAGCCTGGATATATGGAAATGCTTGATATGTTGAAGAATAACATTTAGCTACGACTATAATATAGTATGTCTGGAGGCTATGTAAATATTTCAGAACCTAAAGAGATTAGGCTTAGCTGTAAATGATCTCTTATGACAATTGCTGTTAATGCACAGGCTACAAGGACACACTGAAATTTGTGAATAGGAAACATCAATTGCACAAAATTTGTCTTCAATAGATAAATCTGGTGGTAGACAATTTTAAGAGCAGAGATGAATCCCAAGCATACTGTAGTGGGGGAGAAAATGGTAAGAAGCTAGATGTTAATACAGAAATAGTGATAGAAAGTAACAAGTTTGAAACAGAATTAAGATATAAAATCCTCAGGATTTAGCAATTGATAGAAATTCAGTTATATATGAGACACAAATTAAGAGCTCACTTATACAACATAGTGACTATGAATAATAACTGCATACACACACACACACACACACATACACACACTTAAGAATTGCTAAGAAAATAGATTTTATGTGTTTTCACCACACAAAAAGTATGTGAGACAGTGCATATGCTGATTTTTAGCTTTAGCCATTCCACAGTGTATACATATTTTAAAATATGTTGCATACCATAGTATATATGATTTTTGTCAATTAAAAATGATATGATTAAGTCATTGATGGAGTGAGATGGATGAGCGAAATGGAGGGGTCAGCCTGATATCTAAGGGTTTGAGATTTTTAGCCTGAGTGTCCAACAGGGAGCATGACTGTACTTACTGAGATGATGCCATGGAAGAACTAGGAAGTTCTAGGTGGGATTCATGGATTTCATTTTGAATGTGAAGGCTGTGAGGATTTCAGGAGTAGATCTGGGCATGTGGAGATATTGCCCTTCTGTAGGCAGCTGGCATTCAGAAGAAATATAAATACTTAGGATTCCTTAGAGCTGCATGGGAATAAAATCTACCAAGAGAGCTTCTATGAGGAGAAGAAGAAGCCAAGACAAAATACTGGGGAACAAGAATCCAAGTCTGTAAGTCCTGCCTAGGGATAGTTCAAATTCAAGAGAAATGTATGCAAATTCAAAAGAATTCATTATAACCCAGTAGTCAGTCAGTCAGAAGACAAGAAAGAGGGGAAGAAAATAGGTTGAAAACTCTTCATGTTTTGCCTATTAGTCGTGCTATGCTAAGGGTAGAGAAAAAGAGTAGATAAGAATATTAGTCATTATTAATAGCAATATCATCAATTGCATATGATTAGTTATATATTAGACTGAATATTAATGCTATTGGCATTAATAACATTACAACTGTTGCTAATGATATACTTGTTATCCATAACTTTTCAGCGATTGTGACCATGGCTAACATACACTAGGTGCTATGTAAATGTCTCTACCTCCAAGGCCAACCCAATCTGCTTCGGCCTCCACTGAGGTCAAGCTGTGAGTTGCCAGGGGAGAGGCTCCCTCCACACTCCTGCTGCCCTGGCTTGCAGTTGGGATTGCTCCGGAGTCCTCTAGACTTACCCCTTCACAACTCTTCATTTAGGTGTGTTCAGGATCATGTGCTGTCTTTGATGTTGTTTTGGTTTATGTTCCAGTAGAAGCAAATACAAATGAGATTAGAAATGCAAGAGATTTACTAGCGGAAGCACAAGAAAAAGATAAAGGTTGGCCAGAAGCCTGAGGAAGCTGTGAGAGCCTTCAAACTAATGGAGGTCTGACCTCGATGCAGGAGGACAATCAAATAGCACCTCAGAGTACACCACGGTTCCATGAAAGGTGTGGAAGATTTGGTTAAGTTTATGGAATATCTTCAAACCAAAATTTCCAGTTGCAGGTACCATGTCTCAGAGGATAGATGTTCGTTTATGCCCCATCACATGTAAGCAGGCATTGGCTAGGAGAAGTGGCCTCACCACAGATACAGCAGTGGGTCCAGAGCACTTGGCAACAGTCCTTAAGCCACCACAGATGACCTCAGTGACTTGTGAGTAAAACAGTCAAACAAAACTCAGCGTATGTGGCCCTGCATCATTATTAATTATTTCGATTTTGTTCATTCAGTTAAACTGTAAAGCTTTCCTTGAACATCAGTGCCTAGCAACTGTGTCTGTTCTGCCCTCAGAAAGCATTTACTCAACTTATTTATCATAATTAGAATTGTTTTACTGTACTGCTTAAATTTATCCAAGAATTGTAAGCAATGGGAGTTTTCACACAGGAAACCTGGTGGGAGAAATTAAGGGAGAATATGGTTAGAGGAGGATTTCCATAGATGTAACAATGAATTCTAGAGGGTAGAAGAAATAGAGTATGCAAATTAAATATTCCCACTGGAAGGAGGCAGACAGCAGGGCCCAGGCACATACCTCTGAGGAGATGAAGTCCAAATAGAAATACGGAACCCACCCAGAGAACGTGCTGGAGAGGGCGGGTGCAGGCTGAGAGCTGGGTAGGAGGGGTGCAGGAGGGTGTAGTGATCAGAGACATCAGGTTACAGCATGCTGCCTCTTTCTGAGAATCAGCTTTTGTACCCAGAAGGCTGGTTCTTGCGTATCATGACACAATTTTTTAACCTTGGTTGATTGGACCAAGAGAGACATCTCCCTGAAAGTGAACCTCTGCGCAGTTTGGAATTTTGAACTGTTTCCTTGACCTGAAATGGTAAGTTCACAATAAGGTTTGCAGTGACTTTTAGGGCAAGCATATAAGTTAGAAAGCAGGAAAACTGGCTTGCAGAAAATTAAGACTAAGTCGGGCATTCATAAAGGTGCCGAGATGGGAGACAGTGTGACTGCAGGGGAGGACAGAGGAGATCAGGAGCTGCTGCCTGGACTCCTGAGAACATCTCACTGATGGGTTTGATCTCCAGCCCATTGCCCTAGGCTCTGTGATAACCCACTAGCCCTGGATAAATTCTGTGTTGCTTAATACAGTTTAAGTGAAGTTCTAACAGTAGTAGCCAAATGTCACTGCCCGAGACACTATTTTGGCAGATATGCTCAATACACAAAAGGAAATGCAGGAATATGGAACATGCTGAGATGCAGGCAAGCAAAGCCAGCATTAAGAAAAATAATGGAAAGAGTAGCACAAGTGGACTGGTCCAAGGAAGGCACTTCTTAGTCTGAAAGTAATTTCTCAGCCTGGAAGGAATCTAGAAAGGAAGACTTCTCAGGTTAGGGAGTGCACACAGAAGATGTCCTTGTAAGAACTAGAGGATCAGTGGAGACTTTGTCACAGGAACAAGGCAGAAGTTGGTTATCAGAAGGTCAATAGAAGACTAGGACATTCTGATCTTTTGAAAATAAGGTGTATGAGGATGGGATATATTTCTACATTCCAGTGTATCAGCATCTTAAGTTGGGGTTCAACATGCTGTAAAGTGAGGTCCATCTGGGAGTGGAGAACCCACGGTAGCTTCTGTGGAGAACTGGAAGAAAAGAAACCATCATTGGGGACCTGGTTAATTTTGAAAAGAAGTGGATGGCCGATGGTTAGAATTTGGGATATCCTACAGCAAAACAGACCTAGAAAAAGTTAAAACTGAAAAATGTTTAAATTCCTAGTGATAATATATTTTGATGTACAGCAAAGAGGAGGTCACACATGGAAGAATTATTCAAAGGGAAATAAGAAAGGGTCAAACACAGATTGTCTGTGCATTGGTTTCTCTTGAGGCCCTGGTGACAGCTGATGTACCCATGCTAAATAGTTCTTGTGTCTTAAGCTGGATGAACTATTTCATAACACAGCTGCTCGCCTTCATCAAAAGCAAAGTTAGAATTCAGGAGGAATTTGAAGTCCCATTCTTTTCCAGGTCCACACCAGAATGCCAGATAGGCAAGACTATACTTGTAAAACATACTTCAGCTCAACATTTTCTGATTTACCTTTTAACTTTCACCTTCAGGGAAATAGAGTAGAGGTATAGTGAGAAAAGAGGAAAAGGAGCTGAAGAGCAGGGTTAAAAGTAATTGATGCCCCATAATCTGTTGTTCACTTCAAGATAGAAGCAGATTGAAAACCTAAGCAGATCGCTATGACCCTCTTCTGTGCTTCCACATAACTACTTTGCATTTCTTCTGATCATACTTTTCATGCAGACTCCAAAAACATTTCTCTGGTGATTAGTCACTTTTCTGTTGCTATAAAAAAATACTGGAGAGAGGGTAATTTATAAAGAATAGGAATTTGTTTAGCTTACAATTCTGGAAGCTAAGAACTTCAAAAGCTTCATGCCAATACTGTGTCTGCTCAGCACGTGCTGATGACCTTACTGCTACAGTGTAAGCTAGCAGAGGGCATCACATGGAGAGACAGCGTGCATGCCATCTCAGATTCCTCTTCCTGTAAAGCCATGGGGTTTATTTCTTACAAAGACATTGAAGCCATCATGGAAGCCCCAAGTTCATGACCTCATTGAATCCTAATTACCTTCCAAAGACCTGCCTCCAAACACCTTTAACCCATCTTGTTGGGGTTCTCAACACACGGATTCTGGAAACACTGAAACCCCAGCACATGGGAATATCAAAAACTCCCACTACAGCACACTAATTAACCTTGACAAGACACAGTAAAAGACATACAGAACTAAGAATGAATCTAAGCATAACAGATTAGCAGACATACTATTGCTTGGCTACAGTTCTTTTATCTTATTAGTCCCTTAGCCATTATCCATGGTATTAAATAGAGCCAGAAGACAAAAGATCAGTCAGAAATTGCCACCTGGCTCTGATAGGCCTAAAGGGGAGCTGATATTTAACCTCCTTAAATTTTGATCTCCTCAACCATACAACGCAATAATAGAGTTTGTGCTAATACTTCACTGGTGATTTTGAGAAGCACGTGTGAAAACAACTGCAAATAGTACAAACACAAATAGAACATGGTATTTTTAGTCACAAGTAAAGCACTTAATATGTACCAGAGCCTGGTTGTCTTTACTATCTCTTGGGCAATTCATTTGACCTTCAATCTTGATTCTTCATTGGCAAAAGAGTATGAGAATATTCCCTGCTTTGTATGGCTTCTCTGTAGATGAATATAAGACACATATTCTAAAGTATAAAGAATATATAAATGATTATAATTGAATTCTTCACAATAAGATAATCTCAAGACAAATATGTTTTTGCTGGTAGAATTATTAATATGATCTTAAATTAGTATGCTTATACTAGGTGTTTTCAAAAATATTCTCAGAGAATGTTTCAAATTCTACAGAAGATTCAAATTGAAGTAAGTTAAGTTTAAATACAGTATAGTCACTTAAAAATAAAACTAAGTTACTCAGCAAAAATAACAGTGCTTCCATCTAGTTCCTTTGTGTATTCCATTTTTAATGTAGTCTTTTAGAAAACAAAAGTATAATAGTCTATTTTTGTTCATAATTTATCATTTTAGTACTTCCTTGGGTTGAGAAAAATGTGGTTTATATATGTACGTTTGTGCATATGACAAAGTATAAGAGAAGTCTAGTTAGCCAGTGTGACTCACTTTTACATCAGGATTATTATTTGAAGGAGTTTCTTTGCATTTTTTCAAAAGTAAACATATTAATTCTATTCTAATGTCCTTTAATCTTTCTTCACCAGATAATAGTCGGAGAGACAGCTGTGTTTTGCCTACAACTCGCCACAAGAGATTTTGAAAATCAGGAAAAAACTATTTTAACTGGAGACTGTTGCTACATAAACCCACTGGTGCGCCGAACTGTTCGATTTCTTGGTATGTGTTCCTTGAATTGTTTTTATTCATACTGAAACAATATTTTTACTTTGTGTAAATACGGGTTATAATGTCTGTGAAATATTTCAAGTTCATTTTAAAAATGAAACACACGACTTTATCATGTTGCAGTATCCCACTTCAGGAGTCATTTCCACATTAAGGAAGAAAATGACTTCAAATACTTGAATATTTAATATTCTTTAAGAAACTAATAATTGCATAATTGATATAAATTACTTATGTTTATAAAACTTTAGAAATAATGCTTGAAGAGAAATCCAGCCTAGGTCATTTGCTCACTGTCATAAAAATAAGTACAATGCTTGGCAAATACTGTATTCAATAAGAAGTACTCTGTGCTCTGCCTCTGAGCTACTTTTATATAAAGGAAAATACATTGGTGGTTTTCTTAGAAGTCAGATTCATTGGTGCTTTAATTTTTAATTTCAGGCATTACCATCAATAAACATGAGCACTGACAAATTACTGAACACTGTTTAAGTTCAGTAGAAATTTGGTCAAAATCACTTATTTAAGTGAAACAACAATATTTAATATAAATTACCCTCTCATAGTTATAGCACATAAAGGTGAGTATATCTTTAAACAGAAAATTAAAAAGGCTGTGAATAGAGCTCAGTGATAAAGCAGGCCTGGGTCTGAAAGCCAGTCCTGTAAAAACCAAAAATAATAATTCATATTTATATGTTAACATCTAAAATAAATTCTGCTCAGTATCAAGAGGCACATGAGAGTCATTGCAGCCATTCAGTGTGTTCCCCGTGTTGAGGGGATCAAGACAAGAACACTGGAAATTGTGCACGGGTGGCCAAATATGTAGATAAACTCAATAAAGACTAACCAGATGCCTTCCAGCCTATTGATCTCTCTAAAGAAAAAAGATCTTCCTGTCCATCAAATGTTCCTTTTTTTCCATCAAGTTATGTATCTTCAAAACCCTCGTTTATCTTGTTGAGGAATAACTTTTATATGAAACCTCATAATGTTATTTTTTAAAAAAATATGTCAATATGTTTTCTTGATTAATTTTTCTTCATATGAGAGTCATTTAAAATAACAAAATGAGGAATAATCCAGGTATACCAAGCTAAAGGCATTGGATGAGTTCACGCTTTCCTACATACTGTTCAGCAAATTATTTTCTGTCTACTTAAAAGTAAAGTATTTTCCTGCATTTACATACACATCTCAAAATAATGTGTGGCACCAAGTAAGCTGTATTTTAAGTCTTTGCCTATTTATTATTTATATGACTTTATAAAACATTTAGGAAAACTTAATTCCTTTCTTGTTTTCTTTTTCATGATTTGGATGTTTCTAATTTGTCCCATTAATATAGAAGCTTATAATTTCAACATTACTATAGAAGACCTCACTCTGTGCAGTGACTATTCTTGAGGTCAGAAGATCAGATATGCTCACGGGATCCCACTTCAATAATTACCTGTGTTGTTTACTGCAAGATTGGCCTTGGATCTGATGCATTGACATTTTAGTTCTAAAACTCACTGGGGAACCTAGCAAGTATCAATAGACATTTCTGTATTCTTATCAAATACTTGTTCTGCTAGACAAGAATAGTTATGCTAGATAAGAATAGTTGAGTTACATAAAATGGATACACCTTAGCCTAGATTTAAAGGACTATAGACAAAGGAAGCTTGTAATTTATGTTCTTGTGCTTGGTCCTGGACTTTGAAGGGTGATTGTACACAGTAACATCTTATTGAGGTCGGTTCTCTTTAATTTTCTACTTTTCCCAAACTTCTGCTTTCAATAACCTTTATTTTTATGTAAGTCATGGAAGGCTGCTGAGAGTAAAGAAAGGTCTTGTTACTGTTTTTGATTAAAATTGTGAGATAAAAGAACTAATGTCTTCGTTCCATTGATATTTGGAGACTACATGCAAGCTTTTATGCATAAATCTTTTGTGTGTGAATTGTGCATTGTATTTGGAAATTTAAAGAGCCGTGCCTGTAATGTTAGAAAACTATTTGATCCTGTGCAGCTTTCAAGGTGATTTTCCATGTAATAGATAATAATGATGAAAGGGGAGAAAACAATCAAGACATATGTGACTAAGAAGAAAATCTAGTTTCGTAGTGAAATTAGATAACTTAAAGGAACCAGTGAATCCAGGAAGTGCTGTTTTTGTGTAGTGTTAAAAAGTTCTGCTGTATTTTATTTTCCAAAATTATAGAAGAATGGATTCTGTATATCAAGACCATACTCTTGAATAGTGTAACTTTACTGAAATTGACAGCAAAGAATTTGTTTTTGCCTAAGTTTTGATAACAATGACCAGCGATTCTGAATTTAGAACACAGTTTTGGTATTCAACTAAATGTACAACATTCTTACAAAAGGAGAAAAAAATTATGTATCTAATTTTATACCTACAGGTAACTCAAGTGAATAAATTTTAATAGCATAAAGATATTTAAATTTATAATATTAATTGCTTTATTGTTTACAAAATTGACCCACATTTAATAAGTAACCAATCTATAAAAGAGGGAAGAAATAAATTGCCTGCTGTTCTGTGCTTTTTATTTTTCTTTTGTATTTTTTTATTCTGTGCTTTTTAAAAAAGTGTTTCTGAAGGCAGTGTAGAGATTAATCTGAAAGCAATTTGCTTCACTTAAAATTTTCCACTATACTTAAATGAAAACTGATGGCGCTGGATTTTACTGCTAATTGGCACCTCCAGCAGAGATAATACCAATTTGAATGGGTGTAAGACGCATAATCAGAGAGAGACGACTGCCTTGCTTTATGTTAGTGAGAAAAAATATTTTCAGAAACAGAGAAACAATAAATATCGCTCACATTAGCAAAATGTGATAGACGATACCTTCTCAAGGGATACAGGTCTCCGTTTAAACATCGTATTACCCAAACATAGTCTTAGAATATATTTTCTTATTTTACCTTGTGTCTCATAAACCTACCATGCATAAAAGTGTAGCCTATGGTAGACAGCTCAATGTGTTCAATAATGTAACACTCCCACTACTGTAGAAAGCCAAAGGAGAAACTGGAAAGGAGAGAAAGAAAGTGAACCACGTGGGAGTATATACAGACTATTTCATACTGTCTGAAATATTTTCACTTCGCTTATTGTGAGCTGATATACAAAGAGAAGCAGAGCTAAGACTCTTTGTTTTCTTCCTCAGGAATTTATACATTTGGGCTGTTCGCTACAGATATCTTTGTAAATGCTGGGCAAGTTGTTACAGGAAATCTGGCCCCACATTTTCTCGCCCTGTGTAAGCCCAACTACACAGCGCTTGGATGTCAGCAGTACACACAGTTCATCAGCGGGGAAGAGGCCTGCACAGGCAATCCAGATCTCATCATGAGGGCAAGGAAAACCTTCCCATCCAAAGAAGCAGCCCTCAGTGTCTATGCAGCCATGTATCTGACAGTAAGTAAGGAGTACGCGTTCACCTGAGCTTGTGTTTCCAATGACCCTTCCAAGCCAGGGAGCCATCCTTTGCCATAATGAAAGTCACTCGTTGGACACTAGTAATAGCTTTCTGTTGGCCTTTTGATTGATTTCTAATAGTTGCTGTTTGTGCTGTGAATGAAATTAAATCACTTGACCCTCCTGAGATCATGTGTGCATAGCTGGTTACATTAAAATTATAGACATTCATGTTTCTTCCACGAATATTGTTTGTCCTTACGTGAAATAGGACTTACTGGAAGCACATTTGCTCTGTAGCACTCATCATGAACCTGTAATAGTGTAATTAACTGTCTGGGCTCTTGGCTGTCTACTGAAGCTCTAGGATTCCCTCGTGGGGGTGAAGCAGAGACCCTGTTTACAGAAAGCGCTTTTATTATTGGTCGTTGCATCATTCCAATATCTCCATGTTTCAGTATTTTCTCATAGTAAACAAAGTACCCTCAGAACCTGTATTGTAGCTTTGTTGTGGATCACTTGTCATTTTAGGGGTAAGAGCCGGGCCCCAAGTGCAGCTGTCTTAAGACCTTGAAGTGGGAGTGAGTGGTCACTGCTGAGCACATTACTGGTGTAGGAAAGAATGGAAGGAACAGGCTTGGCGGCAGCTCGTAACCCCAGTGCCCTGTCATCAGCCTTTCCCGCGTCACCGGGGTGTGCAGTGCGGCTGTGGAGCTGGGCTCCAAGTGTTCTCCGCTGGCTTTGCCATACACCCGAGAAGATCTTCAGAGAACTTAAATGCCTTTGGGGTTCTCCTTTCCAGTGGAACCAATGTCTACTTCCTGCTGATTTTAATTTACTAGCATGAGATTTGTAGCGCCTCGGGCCCAGTTTGAAGCCCAATTTATTGCTAATGACTTGGAAAAGTTAGGGTTGTTTTATTTCAAGAAGCTACTTGATGATGGAAACGTTTCTAATGCAGTCATGTCTGGATCCCTGAGAGCAGAGAGAATCTGTAATAGTGCCCTGTGACCCTGCTTCCTGGGAATGGAAATAAAGGCTACTCAATGGTAGGACAGCTTAAAAGGGGAATACACCATTGCACACCGCCATTACACTGGTCAGATAGTTTTAGAAGCCATAGGGTGTGCATTTTAACATTTAAAATTTTTTTAAGCCGAATTACTTGTACCTCTCACTGCCTGGACTCAAAAATTATCCCATCAAGGAAATTTATATGGAGTTGTGTTCTATTTTAGCCTACCCGCTTTCTCCCGCACTGCCACTGACTTTGTAGAGTTTCTCTCTTAACAGCGCCCTTCTTGCCCTCTCTCTCTGCTTGCCCACTCCATGCCTTTCATTCCTCCTGACCTCTTAGCTCATCAGCTTTGCTTTCTCCTGCGCATTATTGGGTACCTCAGCCTGACAGGAAATATGCTAACATGTGCATATTCTTTCCTGTTCACTAACTTGACTACATGTTCTACCTCTGCTGAATACAAAGTACCTTAAAAATAAGGATTTAAAACGATTGCAAAGTCACCAAATACTTTGCATTCATTGCCATTACTTTGAAACTTCATGTTCACCCTGTGTGAGTTGCAAATCTATCTGCATATAGATATGTGTTGAAGCACGTGATGGAAAACAAATTCCAGGTTCCCTGACCCACACTACTGTTTCATAAATATCATAGCACGGACGGATGTTAGATTTTGCTGTGTAACCAGCACTCTCCAGAGGTGGTGCATGTGTAACTATAATGAAGTACTTGGCCTTCTTAGTCCACCAAAATAGTATTTCTGGCAGGTGCTGCATCACTGAGCTACATCCCTGGCCCCAAAATAGTGTTCCAAAGACATTGCTATGGGAGAAGGCGTTATCTGCTCAGTTACTGGAAGAACATTAGTATCTTCCCCCTAGCTTTCTAACCAAGTGCTTGTATTTGTTTTAGCAAGTTATGCATTATAAACTATGCTGTTCTAGTCTGTAATAAAGATTTGAGAGTGTTAATAATACTAATTAATTAATCATAATTATTATAGCAGATATTTATTGAGTATTATGTACTACATATGAATTGCTTTAGTTTTACTAATTCTTGCAGATTTTTAATTTATTAATTGATTATTTGTGCTATTTTCCTTCATCCTTGTAACAGTTCTCTGACATATATGCTCTTATTAGACCCATTTTACAGAAAAGGACACTCAGGAAGTTACTTGCTCAGGTCCACAAACCATGCTTTATCCTCGCCACAATGATTCTGAATGTTCCAGGTTGTGTAATCCTAAGTCCTGTTAACTCTAATGTGTGCGTGGCCATCTGAATTCCCACATCCTCCTGCAGTTTCAACATCCAGGAAAGTTTAAAAGCCAGGGTGCAGATGGCAGATGAGGTTAAAGAATAATAACTTTTACAGCAACACTGCGAAATTGTCTGTCCTTAAAGGTGGCTCAGAATAAAAGTTAGGATCCCTGCTTGTAATTACATTGATGGTGCTTCTGTCTTTTTAACAATAGACTGTGCTCTTCTTCGAGGTGCTTCTCTCTTCCCCAGCACCCTTTGTGTGTGTGTGTGAATGTGGGTGGCTGCTATGGCAACTCTGAATATAACTCCTACTGCAAATGCAGGCTTTACAGTCGGGTTTTACCATTACATCTGAATTTAAATACAAATACGTTTCTTCCCTAATTCACCACAGGCACCTTGGGAAGACTTTATAATAGAAATTTTTGGTGTTTTAAACTCATGTTTACCAGAATTTTGATATGTAAAAAAATAGGAAAAAACAGCCGTGTGGTCAGTATTCTCTGTGGAAATAGGCTTAGGACTATATTTAGAAATTATTTAATATTTCATAAACATATGTGAACTCATAAACAAAAGTAAATAAACCCCATTATGAAATATTTGAATAAAATTAAGGAATATTTGATTCCAATGTGGATTAGTAAGTAAAATTAAAGAATTTGAGCTATCCTTAAGCATGTGACCTCGGTTAAGGTGTTGGTAATTTGATAATAGAGCTCTGTTTTGGTTTGCTAAAAACTTTCAGGGAAATAAAGATCCCCATGTCTATTTTTGCAAATGCTGTTGGTTTTTTAGGGGAAAGAAATTCTGAAGGTTATTTAACCTTCAACTATCAAGTTTGTAATTCAGTGCTAAATCACATTAGAACAATATTTAAAGTTAGCTTTTTGGTGTTTCTTTCCCTGTGAAATCAGCCATGTTAAAAGGAAATGAACCTCCAAGTTGAGAATGAAAACTCAGCTTTAGTAACTTTCCAGTTAACCCCATAGATCACTGAAGCGCAGAGGCCTGAAATCATCCCGTTAGGTCACTTCGAACTGTGAGCTTACCTTCCTTTCCAGACTAAAAGAGAAAAGTCAAGTCAGCTGCATGTGTTGGCCTCAGTTTCCGTTACGTATCACTCCATTACAAACTGCGCACCTACTGTCATCAGTACTGGGGGCTTTGACTTGCAGTTTTCTGACTGGTCTGTCCTGGACTTCTCCCTAGCTCTGTGTTCACCTCCCCAGGCACCTGGAATCAGCTGCCGCAGGGGCAGTGCAAGTGGCTGTGCCTGCGTCTTTCGGGGGAAGTCTCTCCTCCAGTCTCGCTCCCCAAGCGTGTCCTGGAGCGGCCTCCCCAGAGGGTGTCTGCAAGGTCAGGTTCTTCAGCTCTCTGCACACCACCGCCCCTGTAGTCTGTCTTTCCCGTACACCCCTAGGCCTGCTCGGGCTGCTGAGGTTTGAGGAAAGGAGGCCGCCGCTAGATGGGCTGTGCTCCCAGCTCCCATTGTAAATAGAAGTGAATATATTGGAGCAGGAGGAACTTTTCACCTCCAACAAGGTTTCCCAAGAACATGAGTGGGAAGCCCGAGTGTCATTTTCCTCTGACCTTCTCTTCACTGCCGGGCAGTCATCAGCATATTCCTACCCACACAGCCACATTTTATTGCCAATACAATAAGGCACATGTTGTCACATTGTCAAGGGTCCTGGGTGTAGCAACCACTGTTCATAGGCAACCAAGACAGAGACTGAGTAAACACAGGCCTCTGGTGTTAATGTGCTCCCTCCCCTTTCGAGGTTTTGTACCTGGCTGGATAGAGGCACGCACAGCCCTCAGTGTGGAGCTCAGGAACTTGGGCGTGCGTGCCAGTTTACCTGTAGCCGTTGATTTTCTGAGACCAGGTGGAAACTGCATTTGGAGGACAAGGACTGTGGCAGGGGAAAACGCAGCTCTGGGCTGCCTTCCTGTGTCTTTACTGGGTCGTGAGACTGACCTGCCACCAGACAGCTGTCTTCTGGTGTCTGTGCTCTAAATTTCAAAGGAGACAATTTGACTAAGTGTCCTGTTTGCTAGGTAAGATACCAAAAATATTTATGAGCCTGCACCCATAACGTAACTGCTGTACTAGTACTGTGAATGTTGTGCTCCAGGCACCATTACTGTTTGACTGACTCTTCTGTTAGCCTTCCGCTAAGGTTCCAGTGGCAGTGAGAGAAGGCCCCAAGGCTCTCTGTGGAATACCCACTGGAATCGAGGACATTTACTGTCACAGAACCCCTCGTCACTCGTCGTGTTTACACCCTTTAGTGAACTCCATTTGAAAATCTTACATCTACTGAATTATTTTTTCATCCTAACTTTAGGCCCAGATAGCAAACAGTGGCCTGTAATAGGGAACCTGTACTATAGCACCATTTGGAAATTGTACAAATAAAATACTAACATGACTGGAGTGATAAGTAAGTAAACAAGGACAGGTGGACACTCCCCGTCTTTACATGCACCTGGCTTCCATAAGTGATACCTATATTTGAATATTCTGGGGCTGACGTGTGGCCTTACAACAGTCCTTGTTTCTCCAGTCACATTAAAGAAATTTCTGCATATTCTGCAGTGTGCCAGAGCCTCTGGGAAGTCTGAGACGGAGCACTGCCAGCTGGTGATCGCCGGTCTCAATGCTAAGTGCACTGGCATTGCAGTTAGGACCTGTGGACTTAACATGTGTAAATATACCATGAAGATCTTTGAAATATTGGAAAATATATCACAGAATCCCATTTACATGTCTGGGGTTTGTTCAGTGCAACATTAATGAACTGCAGCGTGGACACTGCTGGCAGCAGCTTGCGCGTTCTAAGTAGGAAAGGAGAACTTGTCCTACAGCCTAACGTAAGATTGTCGGCATTGCATTATGACTTTTTTAGGCCCTAATGCTATCCCTACCTGGGTCTCCGTACCATGAAAAAATTTAAATTATATTTTATTATAATGTTGCTATAAAAGTACATTCTTAAAATTGTATATTAAATATTTTTTCAGCTTGAAATCTTTCTGAGTTTAAAATATTTAGGACATTTTCACACATCCTGACAAATACCCTGGGCCATAGTCGAGTGCTTACCCTAGAGGATGGTACACAATAGTGTTCTGGGGGAACGGTTGTCAGGGTGTAGGTGATGACCATGGGGAGAGAGGTGCAGACGTCAGTGCCGCCTGTTGCGGTCTTGCTCAGCCTTCTCATCGCTGGGACAAACACCTGACACGAACGACCTAAGAGAAAAGTATTTTGGCTTCTTTCAGTCCATTTTCATGGCAGAAGAACATGGCAGAGCAAAGCTGCTCATGTCCTGGCATCCAGGAGGGAGAGAGCATGGGAAGAGTCAGAGAGAAAGGCGCGAAGGACAGATGTGTCCCTTGAGGTCACTCCCCCGTGTGCGTTCAGACACAGGCAGATGTGAGCTTCCCTGCTCACCCAGGCCTCCCTCCTGCAGTCAAGTTCCCAGTCCAGATTCACCCTCATGGGTTTTGGAGACAGGTGTGATTTGGATAGGTCAGGAGGTAGAAATCCAGGTGAGAGAGAAGCAAGAGCAAGGGCAGAGAGCAAGAAATGGGAACAGCCTCTGAGGCGGGAACTCAAGGCGAGATATGTGGGGAAATGTGGGATTTAAAGCATGACCGACAATACATCAATCAGAAAGACCTTGTAAGTCAGCCTGAGGCTTCATGATTAGTGTTAAGCTGCAACGTGGAGCTGAAAATTACCATGCCAGGTGCAGTACTTTAGAATGATTGCATTTAATTCAAATATAAATACATATCTTAAAATACATCAGGTATTCAATATTGTTATATTGATATAAACTTCTGAAGTTCAAGAGTTATCTGGTAGAGAGTAAAGAAGGCCTTAAAATGAGGAGAAACTAAAAGCAAAATGGAACCTTTCAAGGAGACGCTCATAGAATCTAAACTACAAAATCATAAGGATTTAGGCCCAGCTGGTTTTCTTCAAACTGGGAGCCTTAATGTTGACAAGACCAGGGCCAAAGTGAAGATGGTGCATTTGATGGTTTTGACAGGTGGGATGAACTGGGCATTGTGAGGCACCAAGAGCCTGAGCCGCGCAGGTGAGCAAATGGATGGCTGGGTGTGCCCTGGTGGTGGTGAACCATGGCACGCATGCCACAGCAGGCACAGAGCCCTCTCCATCAGCACACAAGCCTAGTCACCCAGCAGCCAAACATTGGAAAACAGTTTTTTTTTTTTTCTAAACTAAACTCCAGTACTTAGATTTAATTGCACTGTTGACACTTTGTGCTAAACAATTGGGTTTGGGGTTATAGTTTGGGTATTCCGTCTGTAAAAGGTTCACCATCACTGTAGGGAATCCTTAAGCATTGTGTTAGAGCACAGCCACAGGAGAGTCAGGCGGGTGCTCTGGTGTGCACCACAAGGTTTATCACCATCACCACTGACCCAGGCACCATGGCTAAATGTAACCCGCGTCCATGAACCTCATTGCAGTACTCAGTTTGCTGCCTTATTTCAAACCCTGATGCCCAGCCAGCTACATTTAATTATAAAGCAGCTATTTATTTGTGTAACATCATCCTAAGCACTTTGTATGCCTTAATTTTCAGAGCAGTCGAAATGAAAGTGTGCTGTGTTTAGCAGGTAACAAAACTGAGGGTGTGAGAAGATAGTTAGCTTGTGCTGCTTTATTGCGCTGGTGTTCGTTAGCGCCAGGAACTTGGCTCAGGTTACCGTGACTCCAAAGCCAGCATTCCCTCCTGGGATTGTTCCTACTCAAGAGAGGGCAGTGTGATCCTCAGTGTAGTGGCTCTCACCCAGGAGATGAAGAAAACTTGATTTTAATTGAACATTGTGTTGTATGAAATAGGAAAAGAGTTGAAAAAGTGTGCACTCCAGAAATCCCTATCTGGGTCCTACTTCCCAAGTAACCAAGTAGCTCAAGCACCAAAACTAATTTAAATAGTCTTGACTATTGAATTTCAATTGTACTTTAGCTTTTAATAACTGCATATTTTATCTTTATGGCCATTAATTTTTAATATTTTATGCTTTGCACATTATTGAAAGTGTTAAAGACCTTTAATTGCTTTTTAAAATGAGAACTTTTAAGTTATCTTTAGCTTCTTTACAATGCACAAAAATTGGCTGCATAATACCATTATAACTACCATTGTCAGGACTTACAGAGGATTAGAACTCCACACAAAACAGTACTACTTTGACAGGGTCTGGTAGAAGCAAGTTAATAATGGACAGCTCAGAAGTTGTTCTTTTGTTCTCAGCTAAACAGTCTATATCTTTAGGCCCAGTAACATGCCTAGGCCTAGTTCTCAAGATACCTAATTCTCAGATGCAAGTGATGTGCTCTTGCTCTTGAATTTCTGGGGCCTATTTTGTGAGCTACCCACCTGGGATTTCCTGTGAGCTCCAAACTATGTTTTCTCACCACTGACACCGAAATACTGTAGCATCTGTTAGTTCACATGGCCTAAATGTGAAGGCTGCCTGCCTCACACTCAGTATGTGCTGCAGAGCCCTATCTTGCTCCATGCCTCTCTCAAAGCTGGTAGGTTTCCACGTCAACTAATATCTTAGTCCCTTTTTGCTGCTATAGCAAAATACCACAAACTAGCTCATAAACGATAGAAATTTGTTTTTTAACCAACCGAGAGGCTGAGAAGTTCAAGATCAAGGCACTGGCCGTCAGTGTCTTTTGAGGGCTCAATTTCTGATTCAAAGATGTATTAGCTGCTTTTTTGTTGCTGGGACACAGTATCCAACACTCACAACCTTAAGAAGCATAGGTTTCCTTTGTCTTATGGTTCCAGAGGGTTCAGTTCATGTACTATTGGCTGGCCCCAAGGCAAGAATGGCGTGGTAGACGGCACAACGGAGGAAGATTGCCAAGCTTACGGCATCCAGGAAGCAGCAAGAGAAAGGAGAGCCAGGAGTAAGAACATACCCTCCTAGGTCATGGCCCCAGTGACCCATCTCTTTTGGTCAAGCCCCACCTCCTAACAGCACAGTTAGCTATGGACTCATGAATAAATTAATTCACTGGTAAGTATAGCACCCAAGGCCCAGTCACTTTCTAAAATACTAACCTGTGAACACATGAGGCTTTTGGAGGACACTAGTTCTAAACTATAATGGTAGATATCACCCTACTGGTGTTCGCTTTTGTAAGGGAATTAATCAGAATCTCCATGATCTAATCACTTCTAATGTCATCACCTTAAGATTAGGTTTTTAACATATGAATTCTGGGGCAGAACATCAACATTCCAGCCATAGCATTCATCATATGGACAAGAGTATAGTCATCAGTATGGAATGTGTTTCTGCAAGAAACCATAGTGACCTACCTGGTACTCTGTCTTTTCTGTGGTGTGGGTACAAGCTGCAATAATCCTCTTCCACTTTGGAGGGGTATATAACAGTCCCCTGATAAGTGAGTCTGTAAACACTCACTGAAGTCCCAAGACCCTGAATATTATAAGGTTTATTGCACCAAATCTATAATTCATGTGTCTTAGAAAGGCTCCCAGTGTCTAACCAACTCCTATTTATCTTGTCTCATCAGCATGACGCCTCTGATATGAAAAGTCAAAGACATCCAAACTGTAAGATGTCCACACTGTCCATATCTCCTTAGCGATGCTATAGCACAGAGTGGGCAAGTTAACCTAGTGCTGATATACACTATGATGAAGGGATCTCCCCTTGTAATTACATGTGTTGTGCTTTCGGGTTTATTTTGCAAGTGGAAACAGTACAATACAGGATGCATATTTTATAAGATTATTTATAATAGTCACCGAAACAATCATATACAAGAGAGTGCAGGAAATCTGTCCATACACTAAAGACCAAAGAATCTTGACCAGCTGAAGACCTGGATCCCACGATCATGTCCTGCATGAGTCCAGCTAAAGAACTAGAGGTCATAACAATGCCTCCCATGAGTCTAACTGGAGGTGTAGAGCCCATAACAATATCTCATGCAGGTGTGCTTCATGAATCTGCACTGGACAGCCCCAAAGTGATGGCATCTAGAAAGTCTGTGCCAGCAGGATAAAGGATCTTTGCTAGCAGGATGAGGGCTCTACAGCTAGAAAGTGATGTGCAAAGTAAGAACCAGAGCTCCCCAGAAAAGTACCATTGCCATTCTCAGCAACAGTGAGGTCCTGAGCTCCTCCAATGATCAGGACATCTGAGTTCCCATCAGGAAAGCCAAGGTAACAGTCTTCACCAGGAGAATGCAGTGTACCATCTTCCCCTGTGGAGCCAGGAAGTGATGCTTAAAGTAAGGACCAGAGCTCTCCCGAAGTGAACCAAAACCATTCTCAGTGCCAATGAGGTCCTGAGTCCCTCACAGGATGAAAACAGCCGAGTTCATTAGAAAAGCCAGCATGACAAGTTCCTCCAACAGAACAAAAGCTCCTTACAGCTTCCACCAGCTCCCAACAGCTTCCTTCGGTTCCCAACAACCTCCTCCTTCTCCAGTTCTGCCTCTTAGGCTTCTGGCAACACTCTCCAGGTGGCCTTCCACACCCAGGACCACACTTACTCAGTTCAGCTAGGGGTTATAAGTTGACCACCAGTTATCAATCCACCACAATCCATGCCTGGTCAACTTAATAACCATGCACATTTCCTTAATCCATGGTCTCTATTGGCAGATTTGTGAAAAGTTAACATGCTTAGTCCATTCACATTTACATTAATGTAACAGTTACATATATACATTTTTCTTTTTGCATTCATTCCTGCACCACAAGCAAAATATTTAAAGGGTGACCAAAATTCAAAGTTAAAAGGCAATACTTTAATTAATTAACCTGATTACAAACATGCCTAAAAACAACATCAAAACATTAAAAGAACTATTACAATCACAGTCCTTTCCATTAATTTTTACAATGCATGGCAAGGCTAGAAAAATAGGGATCTCCTGAAATTTAAATACACTCTTATCTTCAGGTGAAAGGCTTCAGTTCATTTTCACATTGTCCTGTTCTTAACAATCACATTGTCCTCTATTTCAACCTTGCAACCCACAGCTCTATCAGAGCCACCCCTCTGGCCAAATATTTCATATCATTCTACTGGCTTTTTGCTCTTAATTTCAAACATAGATCTGGCCAAAGACCCTCAACAGTAACCATATCACCATCCCAACAACAGACTACATTGAAATTTTGTTTCTTCAACCAGGCAGTATCTCTAAACACAAGCAAAATGCAGACCAACTTCTGCCAAAGCAGAGCATGCTATCTGGGATCCAGCAGCCAGTGAAGTACTTCTCAACTGAAGCCTTCTGAGCTTCATCTCAACGGGTAGCATTTCCATCAGTACTCTGATTTTCCAGGCTCCAACCAGAGTCTCCCATATAGTTTGCAGCATGCAAGGGCTGCCTCTTTGGACAGTCTCCAAAACCTTTCCAAAGGTCTTAAGTCACATGGCCAGGCAACATCACAATAATAGCCCCACTCCTGGTGCCAATTTTGTTGTGGTTTGGGTTTATCTTACAAGGGAAAATAGTATAATACAAGACACATAGATTATTTATAATAGTCACCCAGAGAATCATGCAGAAGAGAGTGAAGGAAATCTGTCCACACACTAGAGACCAAAGAATCTTGACCAGCTGAGGGCCTGAATCCCATGATGATGTCCTGCATGAGTCCAGCTGAAGACTTAGAGCTCATGTCAGTGCCTCCCACGAGTCCAGCTGGAGGCCTGGAGTGATCTGTGAAACAGGCCTGCATGAACAGATGAGGTGGTTTTTGTCTTTCTTGAATAGCACAGGTAAAGGACAGTGGGAAAAATCGGTGGCCACTTCTATTTGGTTGAAGATTTCACAGATTATAACTATCCTCTGAGTGTGAAGTTACTTAGAAATCAGGTAAGAGCCACTACTCTTGCATTCTTGAGATTTTAAGCAGTGGCCTTAAATTTTCTCCACCTTCTGGTTCATGTTTCAGTGTTGCTTTTGATCTGTTACCTAGTAGAGAAAATACGAGGTACAATTTCAGAGACTTTGGGTTGAATTTTCTCAGATAAGGGGTGATTCCACCTTCCAGTATTAGATGTCTCATTTATAGCTTCACAGACTGGGAAATGGTCTCTGGATGTATTCACAGGAGTAGTAAACCCACTGTGAACCCGACTTTGGCCTGAACTGATGTAGTCCTTAGTTTGCATATATCCCTGTTCTAATAGGGGTCTAAGATAAGACTAATTCAGGTCTCTCAGTATCAATCTGCATTCATATCCTGTATCCAGTAGTCCTTGAAATATATGGATTTCACTTTTCTCAGTGTATAGACGCTTGACTAATAGTGGTTCTTTTGGGGAAGAAGTAGGGAAACCACTGTGTGCCTCCTGTAGGTTCGCAGGACTCTTTCCTATGCTGCCTCTTTCAGTCAGTGAAGTCACACAATTGAGCAGCTGTACAAAGGATTGCACTTTTTACTGGAGTGCCTATCCTCAGCTCACATTCTTAAGTTCTTGTGCTGATATATATTAAGTAATCCCACTGCATCTCCCTGTATTTTGCCCTAAGTGAAGCTATATTCTATTAACTGTCTGAAACTTTCTGTGAGTCAGCTACTTTTTGCTGTAACTCTGGCCTTTTGAATTCTTATAACACCTGAGACTCGCAGTTTCTGGTTTTTGGTGGTTAAGCTCTGGCACCTGACTTCTGTTCCTTCAGATACAGAGGAATTCTCATTAGTATTTTAAAAAATCAGCTCTGTGGCAGCCTCTCCTACCATCAAGTCTGACCTGCAGAACATAGGCGTCCCAGCACTACTGTGTCATCCTGTTCTCCAGTGCGCTCCTGTGCCCTCTGTGGTTGGTGGGTCTGCTAGGTCCTCATGTGGCACAGAATCCTCTGGTGGGTCTTCAAGCCTTGTATGATATACAATGTCCTGAGCCTTTTAAGCGCTTCCTTTACTGACTGTTGAGCTGTTCAGGCATTTCTGCTGTATTTAGATAAAGTGGCTCCGTCATTTTCAAGCCCGCCTAGTTAGAAGTTTATACCTTCCACCTGAAAGTCAGGTCCCTACGCTCCTCATAACAGTCCTTCGTTTCTCCTTCCCCCCTCCCTCCCCCCCTCCCTCCCTCCCTCCCTCCTTCCCTCCTTCTTCCCTTATATTTCTCGAAGGCCAAGCAGAATAACTTGCCTCTGCACCTGCTACGCTATTGTCATCAAATTCTAATGCAGGAAGACAGTCTAATAAGTTAATGCACAGCAAGGGATTGAGAGCATGATTTATTACCTTCTGTGATCGCCCCTGCATCAAATGTACTTGCATTTTAAGGGTCTTACTGTGTAAAAAGCGATAGCACTTAATTTCAGTCATCAACTTCTAAGTTGAAGATGTAGATCAAATTGAGATTTCTTGGCACCTCTTCTAGAGTATTGCTATAAGGTACCTTCTTACGAACACAGTGTGCTTTGAGTCATTTGTTTATACCATTTACAGAAAATCTTGGAAGGGGAATAAAGAGTTTAAAATAACAACTGGAAAGTCCTCTATAATAATACAGCAATTTGAGGTATAGAATAGTTATTACTATAGAATGCTTACTGTGCTGAACTCTTTACATCCAGTATATTTACTGTTTTCTTTCTTTTTCTATATAGGGAATTGTGCTATTAGCTTATGCATGCTGTAGGAAAATATGTTCTTAAAATTTCCACCATCAAAATACAAAACTAATGACTACACAGCAACTTTCTATAAATTCAAACTACCATCCAATCTACAAATAAACTTCTAGAAACACCACTTACACTTCTTTACCTTATGGAACATTGGTTACGTTTGCATGCACTCACGCATGCGCACACGCACACACACACACACACACACACACACACACACACACACGAAGTACTCCTAGACTGCACCTGCCAGCAATCTTATTAAGAACTTCTTCATGCCCTTGGCATCTCAGTAGCATTGATGTTCTTGGTCATTCCCAATCTTTCTCAGTTTTTCTCTTTTTAAGACTTTGAAAACATTATATTCTCCCAATTCACTTCCTCTCTTATTCAAATGCTTTATTTCAATGTCAGAAAACCATCTTCCAGTGTAGGGAGCTTCTGTTCTTGGCCTTCTCTTCTTACCCCAGGGTGACACCCCATTTCCACTCCCATGTAATTTCAGGTCAACTCCACAATGCCTCAGTTGGACTTAACCTTTCTGCCAAGCTCCAGACTTTTTTCCTATCTTGAAATGCCTGTGTGGTGTCCCATCAGCTGCCTGAACTCGGAGTTTCAAAAGCCAGAAGCATGATCTTGCCACTGCTGCAAGCCAGCTCTTGCTTGTGTGCCTTCTGATTTGAGGACTGCCAGTGCTCCCCACCCAGTTACCCAGCGCTGGGATCTGTGAGTCATTCCCAGCCCCCTATCCACACACCCACACCCAGATGTCTCATTCTTCTGGTTCCACATGTGAAGTATTTCACACTCAAATTCTGCTGTCCCCTTTGTGCTTCTTTTGCTGAATTCAGCCCCTTTATATTGCTGACCCTGAGTACTGCAGGAGCCTCTCCAGCTTCCTAGCATAATTCTTCCTTCACCCTCTCTATTCTGCACTCTGTCACTGGGGTAGTGCTCCTAAAACATGAGTTTTAAGCACATCCCTCTTTGCATAAAAACCCAACACTCTGACATATGATATTCAGTGGTACCTCAGGCCATGAATGCTTTTGTTTGCAAACAGTTTAATTTGCAAACAGAAGCCTGTGGCAGAATTTGGGGTTTGCTTGTGAATTCTGTATCAGGTGATAAACCATCTTTTGCACACAAACACAAAAGAAGCCCTTTTTTCAGCATCATGGAACAAACTAAATTTGTGAATGGAAGCACCATCATAAAAACCCTCTTTGACCTTACCTAAAACCTCTTTTTCCTCCTGCTATGGAATGACTGGTATCCTTCCTAATTGATGTATTGAGGCCCTGACCCCCGAGAGATGGTACTGGAGATAGAGCCTTTGCAGGAAATGATGCTGGTTGAAGTTCTTAGGGTGGGGCCCTCCTGATGGGACTCCCACTGTTGTAAGAAGAGACACCAGGGAGCCTGCTTCCTGTGCTTCAGAGCACACAGCAATAAGGTGGCAGTTCGCAAGCCAGGAGGAGAGCCCTCGCCAGAACTTGCACATCCTGATGGTGTTGCATTGTGGATTTCCAGCTTTCTGAATGGTGAGAAAATAAATTCTGTTGTTCATGTGACCCTGTGGATAGTATTTTGTTCCAGCAGCCAGAGCTGGAAGACACCTGTCGTACCTTAGAGTGCCTTTTGTTTTTTTTGAGAAATCAATGCTCAGTGCATGTGAACTCAGTCAATACTAGATCACTACCAGTTCTAGTACCATTTTTTCTACTTTTATATGTTTGCTTTTGAATTCTCTCAGCCTACACTATTTCCGTTACCTCCAGCTTCCTTGTTCACCCCTCAAAATTCTATTCATTTTTTTATGTCTTGGTCAGTGTTTTCTAATACAAATAATTGAAAGTGAGTCAGGCTGATTTAGACAAAATGAAGTGAATGGATAGGCTGGAAAATGAAACTCAGAGAAGGAGAAAGAGGCAATAGAGGGTAAGCAAACAGATCCATAGCTGGAATTAGAACCACGGGAGGCTATGGTGAGGTCACGGTGCTGTGACCCGAGAACCCTGGCTTCTCTGCTGCCACCATCTGTCCTGTTGCACCTGCTCTGCTGCCAGTGCAGTGGAAGCTTCACTCTTTCTGCCTTGTGTCAGCTGCAGGAGCACTTGATTGGCTGAGTGTAGGTCTGGTGCCAGCAGCTGTTTGCCAAGGCTTTGATGAAAGCCATGTCCAGGTTTTGTTGGGTTTGGTGGTTGGGTATGCTGCCCATGTAGGAAGCCTGGAAGTAGAAAATTTCTTGGGGGTTGAGATGTTCTGAGAGAAAGAAGAAATGTTCAGTGCTTTTGTGAATCTGATTAAAGTTTATTTCCTGTTTGAAATTGTAGCATGTCTTTTTCATTGAAATTAATCTTTTCCTCTTCAGTGGTGCATGTAGCATATAGGCCCCCAAACAAATCATTTTATTATCCTTCCATCTATGTAAAATTCACTTTCAGTAAATCAGTTTTTTATAATGACCATTACTTTATAGATCTAGTTTTTTGCTTGTCAAATAATAATATATAAAATATTTAAAAACTATTCTAAATTAAAAACTTTTAATTTTTATATTTATATGAAAAAATAAATATACTTAAATTTCAAAGCTATAAACACACTGTCTCATGTTTGAACCAAAATTTGCACTTACCCACCGAAAATGTACTTTGCATTCACATTTGTTTTATTCTTTTTATTTTATTTTATTTTAAAGACAAAAGAATGGAGATGTATAAACCAGAATAACACAAAAATAATAAAGGAAATACGAAATTATAGAGAAGATAGTAGGGAATTAGCACTGGATGCTGTATTACATAATGTTATCTTTGTATTTGTTACTCAGTTATACAGATAATGCCTTATTCAATTAATCGATATTCTCCACCCTCATCTCTGCTGTTCTCCCACCCAATCAGTTGTCTTCCCTCTGATAATAACTGCACTTTTTGGTTTATTTACTCCCTCAGGCTCTCACATTGGGAAGAGACATGGCTATTTCAAATTATGCTGTAACAAACATGTGTGCACACAAATTGCTATGGCAGGAAGTGGAAAAGCACCCATTCTCAAAGACAGTAGATAGACAGGGAACCAGGTTCACTATGGTCAAGCCCCCATTGACAAGCCCTCAAGGCCATTAGGGGTCCATTGAGTTGGCAGGGTTACCCAGCAAACCACCAGGGTCTGCCTCGATTCAGCTCACTTGGAGGCCTGGTTGAGTCCTCAGAGTCACCCCTATGGACTGCCAGGCTCTGCCCTGTTGAGGTTCTCCTGGGGAGTCCTTGGGGTTGTCCCCGCAGACCGCTGGACTCTGCCCTGGTGAGGAACTCCTGGGGGCCCAGTCAAGTCCAATGGGTCACCCTCGAGGACTGCTGGGTTCTGCTCCATTACTGTGTTTCCAGAGGCCTAGTCTAGGACCTCAGGGTTTTCATGTAGGCTAGAGGGACCCCCCACCCCTAGGCTGCTGAGCTCCCCACCAGGGCCTCCATGGTCCCCTTATAGGCCACTAGATTCTCCCTGCAGGCCTCCTATGACTCACTGGAAGCTATCCCCACCCAGCTAGAGGTCCAGGTCTGCACCCTAGTTTTAGGTCTTCGCCTCTTCCCACCTCTCGATCTCCAGTGCTGCTGCTCCCTGTCCCTTACAGCTGGGCATTGGGTGCAGTTACAATGCTGGGCACAAGTGGCATGAGGTCTCCCCCACCTGTGCTCCCTGAAGTAGTCCAGGATGTGTGCTAAGTCTAGTTATTAGTTCTAGGAGAGAATTGGAGGATTTTCTTGGGTCTTCTGTGTAGAGTATGTTTTTGTCTCTTGGACTCCAGGACTGCTGCTTTTCATGTAATTTGTTGTTATGGGCTCATACAAGGTTCATGTATGCAAGCAGTATGAAGTCCCTCTTGGTGCTTATATTAGTAGTTTAGGGTGGGTCTGGAAGCCCATGGACTCATCTTGTTGCTGTTGGGAACATGTGTTTAGTGTGTGGGCTGCCAAGACTCAAGGTGCTCACAGAGGGAGTTCAGGGTGGGAGCTTAAGCCCAGTAACTCAGCTTGTGCTTGCTGCTTGGTGTTGGAAGTGAGAAGGGCATGGGGCTGTGTGGTCCACCTCCATCTGCAGCTCTCTCTTACTATTGTGCTCCAGTTCCCGTTTGTTCTTTGGCTGGATTCCTGGGAATTGCTGTGGCCCTGGGGTTGCTGCCGCTGCTCTCTACTGCACTCTGCTGCTCTCTGCTGGTAGTTGCTCACACAGTGGAAAGGCAGGAGGCCACAGCCTCAGGGCAGGCATAGAGCTGGGTGTGGTGGGCTGTGTACTGGTTGCTTTGATTCTGCCTTGCCTCAGGGCACTGATTAGAAAGGGGTTGGTATAGAGTGGGCATGTTTTTCTAGTGGCTGTTATAACTTTTCCATCCTCACACTGGGATTGACAACACTTTCCAACTGCTGCTCTCGCTTTTTCGGGCTACACCTTCTCCACTACGGCTTTGGCCCAGCTCTCGGAACTCCATACTCCCCTGGCTGAGTCAGGAGGCTCCTGTGAACACAGACCTCTGAAGCTGAAACTGTGAATGCCAGAATGAGGGAGCGGGCCAAGGGTATGTATGGAGTGGTGACTCCCTCTTCTGCCTGCTCTTCCTCTAACTGTGCCGTGGTGGCTCCCCCAAGTTTTTCCTCCAGGAGAGGTCTTGTTTGCTCTTTCTGAGGGTTTCAGTTCTCATTTCCCCCTTCCTAGGTCCAGGGGACCCACTTTTCTCCTTCTTGTCTTTCTCATGTTGCTATATTCCAGTGTCTGGGTGGTGAACCTCCAGGAGGATCTTTCTCTGCTACTTACCCGGTCACCATCTTCCCAGAAGTCTTGCATTTGTTTTAAATTTTAAGCATACATGAAAGCTGCAAGTAGTCATGTAGTTTGGGAGAGCTGAAAAAACTCTGGTTCTCTTCCATCTTCATAAACATCTTGCTGTTCTATTGTTTGTTTGTTTGTTTGTGTCCCTCAAACCTGCTTTCAGTGTAGCACCATGGTGGTTCCAGCAGAGACAGCCACAGGTGCTTGGGTAGTTCTCAGCCTCTTTACAGACCTGCTCACAGGCAGGTATGTGCACCTGAGCCCAAGGGTCAGGGTGTCTGACTGGGGTTCTTTGGGTTAATTTCAAAGTCCAATAAAATACTTATTAGAGATTGTGTAATAAAAATGCGCTAATTGAAGTTTATATACATTATTACTCAGCAGTAGCTTCAACAATTATTTCACCTTGAAATCAAGTTTCCATGTATTAATACTGTGGAATAATACCACCATAGTGAAAGCACCCCTAAATTGGCTTAAAACAACTATTTATATCTTAGCCAAAGACTCTGTGGGTCAAATAATTGAAATTTGCACAGTGTGACTCTGTGCTGTCTCTGTTGTATAATGCTTCTGGCTTCAAATGGGAAGACACAAAGACCAGCTCAACTCTATGGCTGGCACATGAATCTGTGTGAAGGACTGTGCACTCTCTCTTCTGCTCCTGTGCTGACAGGTGATGAAGATGGTGAATGCCTATGTTTGCTCTTTCCACACACTTTGTGTTCCTCACAGCATGGCAGCCCAAGGGGTCTGACTTTACATAAGACCCCAGATACAAGTGTTCTGATGAACTATGCAGACGCTCATCTGCTTTTATGAGCTCCTTGTGTCATATGTGCCCCATTTAGTTGGTTACAAGCACATCACAAGACTGTGCAAAAGCAAAGGGAGGAAAACCTGACTCTCTGTGAAGTGCAAAGGAAGCAAGAGGTGGAAGTGGGGGACTTGTGCAGGCCTCTTTGAAGAACATGCTCGTCCACAAACAATAAAACATTTTGGAGAGCAGGAGTGAATTACTACAGATAATATTAGCATTGCCAAAGCATGACAATAATAAGGAGCAGTAGGTTTTGTTACAGCCTTTTATCTGGGACAGAATCCACTCTTAGTAGGCCATGGCCCATATTCTGACCTCAAAACAATGAGTAATGTAGCACATAAAAGGTTAAAAGGTAGCTTGATTTTATCATTGCTTCTGTATTCTTACCTCATGTAAATTAAAAATTCACTGAAGGTAAAGACCATTTCTTTATAGCTACCAAAATGGCAGCCACAGCATGAATATAATCGGTTTAGAAAAGTATGTTGAATGGTTAAAACAGCTGCCACCACATATGAAGTGCCTATTATTTGAAATTAAGAGCCTTGAATACATGGCTTGCCCTTGTCCTCTAATAAATCTACAGTCTCAAAGTATCCTGACATGGAAAAAATACTTAGGACCAAGGAGGCTATGCCTACGTAAAGCACTGAATTGATTGCTCTGAATAGATTGGTCTAGTTCCTTAAATAAATCAAGCATTTGCATTTTCTCTGACAATTCTGTTAGAGCCAAATGAGGTAATGGGGATGCACCCTGACATTTATATCAAACCCCACATGCCCTCCTACTGAGCCTCTTTATCACTCTGCCTTCAAATGAGAAAACTTTTCATCAATCTCATGGCTAGAGAGGCTGCTTGAAGGAAGTCAGTGCACATCTAGAGGATTGGTAGGTCCTGCTGCACAATAAAGGAGCCTGACCGCACCTGTTATACCTGGAAAGCTGGAAGCAACTGAGTTGCATTTACAGATTCTGGACACTGGGCACCCTAACCATGTCTGTGATTGCTGTTGGCCATGCCCTTAGCATTCTATCCAACACAGCTCTGAACTCTTCAGAACACTCCTTATACCCTCTAAAAAGTCCTAAAGCTTAAGATTTTTGTTCTTATTTTTGCTTTTAAAAGTACACTGTATTTGTGTAAACAACTGCATGAGAAACTTGCTTTCACTCTGTATGCAGGACTGTACCCATAGATTCTCTCACTCAGTCTTCATAGTTGTATTCCATAGGTACTGTTATAATTTTTCCTTAATTAAAAATCAGAAAACTAAGGCTCAGAGAAGCAGTAACTTTTCCAGAGTCACACCACCAGCCTACACTGGAGCCAGGATCTAAATCTAGCACGCCTTCAAGCATACTCTCAGAACTGCTCCCTTCCACTCCCTTCCCACGCAGCCAGATAGCTAATGTGCACACTCTGAGGTCACTGGTCACACAGAACTCCAAGTCTTTTCACTGAGCTAATATCTCTGTAGTTTTTTGGGGGAGTGGAATTTCTCTTTTAGTTTAAAGAGAGAAAAAAAAAACCATAAAAACGATACAGAATTTTAAGAAAAGTTGATAGGAAACTAACAATGGTTATTATATTGCATATTGTTATCCTCAAAGTAGTTGCTCAGATTATAAGATATAGGAATGCAAAATCAATAACATAAGCACTACCTGTTCCTTTCAGTGAACTAATAGAAATTAGTAGTACAGTTATCTTAGCTGTCTTGTGTGTGTGTGTGTGTGTCTATCTTCTATCTATGTACCTATCATCTATCTATCTACCTCCCCCTTCCTCCTTTTCTCCTTTACCCCATCCCAGTTGTTCTTTCCTTTTGAGGAGTTTCCTTCCCTTTCACAATGTCTGTTGTACCTTTTGGATCTTAGTTATGCTTTTCTACCGTCCTTTGCAGCTCACATGGCCATGGCCTAATGAAGCATTCTAGTGGTTCTGGCTTGTTAGGAAGGAGTGACCAGGAGATGACAGTTTTCCCAATAGGCAAGGACACTAAAGGAAGTTTCTGCATGAAAACTTGTATCTACAGATTTCTTGTATCTAAGTGTTCTTAGTGACCTCTGTGTTCTCATATTAATTGTTTTTAGGTTTAACTTACAATGACACCCGCCAATTCAGCTGGGCTGTTTTTGAACAGACTTATAGATACAGCACATTTAACTTGTTCTTTTAATTATTTTTCGTCATCCCCTAAAGTTGTCTTATTGGGTAGCTCTTATTTTGGGGAGCTCCTAAGTTTATGGCTCAGTAACTCTGTGATTATTATAAATATAGCTAAAATGGAGGGACTTAATAAAGGGGATGAAGTGTTAGGGTGGTAAAACCTCACTTCTGTTGCCACAGACTTAGTCCAAGCTTTCATTATTGCTAGACTGCATTACTAACAAAAGTTTCCTGATAGCCTCTGGCCTTGTGACTTGTAATCTGTTCTGAGTGTAATTGCCCAAGTAGCTTTCTAACATGGAAGTTGTAATGTGCAGGGCCAGCTTCACATGTGTGTGACTTATGTTTCACAGTGCCTGTGCTCAGAAGGGCCCCATGGAGAGTGTACTGTTCTGTTGTCACTACCTGAAATTCCTCATGACTTTATTAGGAAGTTCCTCATTTTAATTTTGTATTAGGTCCTATAAGTTGTGTAACCAGTCTTGTAACATACAATCATATAGTCCATCTCTATGCCATCCTTACCCACATAAAAGCTCTAGAAGTTCCTTAATGATTTTCTGAGAAGTCATGGAATATGGGAGTGAAATTCTCTGCAAACTTCCTGCCACTTTTAGAAGTCTGTAATTCTATGAACCATGAAGTGTTTTACAAATGTAGTTATTAAGAAATGTCAAAGATGTAATGTTTGTACAAACCTTCAAAAATAATCCAATGATAAATAACCCAGTGGGGCATTATTTTTGTTTGTTTGCATCTTTGTTAGTAGTTTGCTTGTCCCTTCAGACACACCACACTATTGGCTTTATTGACCCGATGGTCACACACAATTCCCTCGGTTCTGCTTTAATAGTGACTTTTATCTTTTTCTTTATAGTCACAGATCTAGATGGGACCAGTTAGTCATCTTCACTCTCATTAATTAACTTGTTCAATACGACATTTCTAAAAGGGTTCAAAATATACAAATTTTGATTTCACTACATTTTTATATCAATTTACAGATCTTAGATCATATTAGAGAACAAATTTAGGTTATAAAACCAAACAAATGTAAATTGTCTTTCAAAATATTGAAATCAATGGACTCACCTATGTGTTAGTCAAGTAACAATCAATTACTGAACATGAAGGTGTTCTAAAGATTTAGAGACAGAGATATTCAGTCCTTGCACCAAGGCTGCCTAACATACTGGTGCAGCTTAGAGTAGGAGGCAAAAGCCACAGTACCTACTGCTAAAATGTGGCTTTCATAGATGGGCCCAGTGTGATGGGGCAGCTGACAGGTTTGCAAAAGACAGAAATGGTGTCTCAGAGAGCAAGCCCAAGGAGGGAGGGTGGTGAGTAGTTGGGGGGTACATTGGTTTCCACGAAGAATCACCAACAATATGGCACTTAGAACACAGAAATGTACCCTCTTCCAGGCTGGAGGCCGGAAATCCAAAAGCATGGTTTGAGTAGGGCCCCACTCCAGCTGAACACCCCGAAAGACTCCTTCCTTGTAACTTGAAGCTTCTAGTGAGTGTAGGTGTCCCTTGGCTTACAGCACCCTACGTCCCAGCTCTGCTACTACAGGGCTTTTGTTTTTAATTGTTTTTCCTTTCTTCTGTGTCTTCTTTTCTTTCAAGGAGACTTCCTAGTAGATTTAGGGCCCACCCAAAGTCCAGAATGATTTCTTTTTGAGATGTTTAACTTAATTCCAACTGCAAAGACCCTTTTTCCGAGGAAGGGAACATTCATGGGTTCCAGGGATTCCATTTGGACATATCTTTTGGGAGACGCTGTCCAGCCCACTACAGGGAGTCAGGTGGGAAGGCAGAGAATATAGGTGTTTTGAACAAATGACAAGCCGTCCAGCATGAATGGAGCGTGGATCCGAAGGAAGGAGTGACGAGATGTGGCTGGAGAAACCATGAAAGGCCACATCAGGGCAGGCCTTGCACTCCAGGCTTGAAACACCTTTCTCTGAACACAGTGGGGAGTGACGTAGCCGTTTGCCCAGGAGCTTTGCCTGTTCTTTCCAGCTCTCCAGGACGGAGAGCTACTGCTGCCTGACTAACAGAGGACGGCGGGATGGGATTCGCCGAGCGCACTTTGATACTTTTAATTGGTTGGCAAGCTTTTTAAATTGGTACGTTCCATATCAGAGTTGTAAGTCTTATCGTGGAGACACGAGTGGCACGGTGGCTCTGGGATATGTACCTGCTGGCAACAGCCGGGGGCCTTGTGCCTGTGGATGTTGGCTTTTCTCTGTTTGGGTCATTTGCTTGATTCATATCACCTGACGTTTCCTTAAGGTAAATTCGTTTGTAACTGTCTTTTCAAAGTTCTACAGTGGCTTTTCTTCTTTCCTAGTGCTTCAAATTCTCTCTTTTCTTGTCTCCTTATCTTTCAGTTTGTCATGAAAAAGCCCCTTCAGGAAGCTCTGTGTAACCTTCCCCAATTTGGATTGGCTTTTGCTTCAGTTGTCTGTTTGCTTGCTTGTTTTTGAGGAAAAGAGGTGTTTTTTTTTTTTTTTTTTCTATAGCTAAGGCCAAAAAAAAACTGCTGATGAACCTAACTTTGATTTTCTGCAAATTCTTTGTGCTCCTAAACATGCACCTCAGTTGTTCTTAGGAACCAATCACTGTGCATGTCTCTGTCTCCTTTTAGACTGAGAGCTCCTTCAGGTCAGCAATGACTGACCACCCTGTCTCCACATCCCTAGTCCAAGCACATTCTCCAGGACACAGTATGGATGTGATAAGAGGCCAATGAAAGTGAGTGAGTGAATCCATGAATGAATGAGTGGCTTCTATCAATATCTCTCTATTGCTCATGTTTAATCAATAGCTTTTTCAGGAACACACTGTATTTTTAATGCTACTTTGGGAAACTTTTTCTTGTGTGCCAAGAAAGTCTGTGTCACCTGCCACTGGCTACATTTGGTTCTAGGAAGAAGACACTTCCTCTCACCTGGCTTCTGTCTTCAGGCGCAGTCCTGTCTTGGCTACCTCAAATGTGTCCTGTTGACAACCATATTCCAGATCCCCAGAAAAACAAATGATTTACTGCAGGCCTATGGGACAGTTCTTCTGCTTTTCATATTCCCACCTGAGTTCATCCCCTGAATGTGAGCAGACTTCCCCGTCTCTGAAACTAACTGCCAGGTATCCTCTCGGGTCAGGGTTTGAGGTGCGGATTCCTGCACCATCCTTACCCCTGCACCGCAGGTTGTTCTTCCTTCTAGACACCTAAACCCGACCCTTCTCCCTCAGGATGAGGGTGGAGCACTTCATGGAGCACTTCTCTGCGCAGCAGTATTCTCAGCTTTAGCCAGAGAGGTCTGCTCACTCTTCCCCAACTGTGCCGTAGGCCAGACCCATGCTGCCTTTGCTCCCTTCACAGCATGCGTCAGTGCAGCCTGACCCGGCCATGACTACACAGGCCAGAGTGCCCCAGATCGGTCACTGTGTTTCTGAATCAGTCAGTTTCTTTAGTGCTGTTCAGCTTCCAAAGCTCAATGGGAACCTCTTCTGGGTAGTTAGAACTGACAGGAAGTTAAGCGCACATTTTGGTCACTGGGAGCTCAATTCCTTGTGTCTTTTAGTGTTCTTATCTTATGTTGGTCCTTGAAAACACTGTTTCACAATTCTTTATTCTTAATTCTGCAATTTAAACACAAAACATTAGAAAACAAAAATATCAGCCTTCTTCTTCTTTTTTTTTTTTTTTTTGCGGTACTGGGGATCGAACTCAGGACCCTGCACTTGCTAGGCAAGCGCTTATTCCACTGAGCTATATCCCCAGCCCAGCCTTCTTCAGATAAGGTTGTTTTTTGTCTTTCTAGATGAAAAACATCTCATCTGACCCAAATCTCTTGGGTAAAAAAATTACAGTCCTTTGCTTATTGTTCCTGATGTGAGCACCCATGTGTTTCTGTGTGGAAATGCAAATGTGCTCCTCTGTGGGGTGGAGTGCCAGCTCCCCTGAAGGTTTCACGCAGTGCATGAACGATGTTTTCTTTCCACAGTCTGAACCAGTTCCAGATTCCAAAATACTTCTCAACTCAAGGGCTCAGGAAAGGCATTGTGGGGCTGTAGTAGGCAACATGGCCACTTTCCACACTAGACAAGTGACCAAGATAGTACTCAGTAAGGACAAGTCATTCACTTAACATCCTACGGCTAGAGAGCTGGAATTAGGACTGGAGCTCAGGTTCTCTGGTTCTGCCTGGGGGATGAGCCACTCATAACAAACACCTAATGTGGCTGCTTCCTGCAGGGCAGAGAGAGATAGGGAAGTAGGTTCCTTTGCTTTGTCATATCAAATGTGTTAATTTCTCCAAAGGCCGGTAGATTCCCAGAAAACATACAGCTGTTGAGAAGTTATTTTCAAACTATTACAGTAACTATAAGCTGAGAAAATAAAGCACCACATAGTACCAAAATATCATCAAGTTAGACTATTTATTGTGGAAATTTCTGTAAATTTTGTATTTTTCTTCTCCTTAGATATTATAACTATAATATAGACACAAGCTCAATTCTCTAAAGCAGTATGTTCATCCATCCATCCACCTATCCATCCATCCACCCATCCATCCTTCCATCCATCTTTTCTGTATTCTTAGCCTGGTACTAGGGGCCAACCATAGAACAAGGTGCAAGTCAGAGATCACCCTTGTCCTCATGGGGGCCCAGTCTCGTGTTCAAACTCAGCTCTTTGAAACTGGTACCATGTCACATATGGAGATTGGTATGTGGTTCAGCCTTCTACCTCTGATTTAATCTGTTATGTACTTTAAATTTATTACTAGCACAGTGAGACTACATGTGGTTTCATGTTTCTATAAAAGAACTTCAGACATTTTGATTCTTGGTGTACCTCTGAAGATAATTGTCCCTCTAGCTGGGAACAGAGATTTCCTGACTTGAAGCTTGCATTGGCTGCACTGTCACAGCTAGTTCTGGAACAGCTCTAGGATGAGTCAGAATTTCCTCCTTTCTTTCTGTGCTTCGGCCTCCACCGAAGGTCTCCGCTCATTCCCATTCCTCACCCAATGTAAAGACAAATCTCAGCAATTCAGCTTCCCTGGTATTTGGATCTGCTCATCACTGTAGCCACCATTTCCATTCTGAATGAGACATGCAGCACTTAGAATTACTTCAATCAAGTCTTATTTTAAAACTCAGATATTCTCACCACACACAAAGGGAAATTGGTGACGTGGTGGATATGTTCATTAACTTGATTGAATTTTTCATAATGTTTATAGAAACCAAAATTTTACTCCATAAATGTACACAATTGTGATTATTTAAATATAATTTTTTTCAGAAAACCTCAGTATACTGCATCATCGAGTGGCTTCTAATTGTCCCTTTAATAAATACCTGAACTTCTTCCCTTGACACACAAAACATGGCCCCACTAATCTTTCCGAACCAGGTTGCTGCTCCCACCCTGAACTCACCCACAGCCTCCAGCTGACACACTGAGTTACTCGCAGGTGCTCCCCTCCCCCGTCATTTCTCTTCAGAGCATGGGGGACCCCACCCCCCATCACTTCTGTGTTGCCTGCAGCATCCTTGTCACAGAAGGGGCTTTGCAGGTAAATTGCTCGAGTTTGTATCTGTGCTTCATTTCCTATTAGCTGCAGGTCCATAAGTGAGTTACTTAATTTTCCCGTGTTCTAGTCACCTGTACTGTTCAGTTCCAGTATCATGAGATTACTTGGATTATTTGATTGTATACATGTAAAGAATTTACGGCAGTCCTTGGCTCATGATAAAAGTTCAAGGCATTTTAGGATTTTGTAGCATTAGCTAGCTTATGGGGAGTGAGCAGAACTTCATGCTAGGCACTTAGGCAAAGGGGAAAGGTATTTCTATTCCTCATGTTAGCAAAGGATAATAATATAAATTACTACAGTACAAAAGTGATTATTTGCATAATAATTTACAAAGCAATATGGGTAGCAAAATGAGAAAGCTTTGCGCTCCTCTCCTCCCAACAGTTAGGACTGGGGCTGCGAATGTGATTGAAGTGAAAGGAAGCAGAGGTATCTTTTGACATCTTTGATAGACAGCCCCTGCCCAGAACCTAGGGTGTAATAGGTCAAAGCTGGTGGATGTGGGAAAGAGGTTATGGGAGTTCGTCCTCTCCACCTTCCCCTTTCTTGAGAAGGAATGAAGTAATTTGGAAACCAGGTGATGGCTCAGTGATGGTGGACATAGCCAACTTTCAGTTGAATGAAAATCCAAGGAAGGGAGGAAGAAAATCTGAAAGCATGAAAGCAGGGAAAGAAGCACCCCTCCTGAGACCCCAACCAGAAAAGCTTCTCCCTAAGCCCCCAGAGAGGGTTAAGAATGAGGTCAGAAATAGCCTATGAGTACACTTGTACTAATTTTAAGACTGCCTTTGAAATGTCACACAACTGTCAATATTTATGATGTTTATTGAGTGATGTAGAATTCTGCTTTGTGGATGATTGCAAATCTGTATCTGCCCTTTGTTTGTGTGCACACACAGTGACCTGCAGCTGCATGTGTGTGGCTGTGAGTGTGCACTTGTGTGTGCCTTCCTCGTTAAAATAGGTGATGTTTCAAAATATGCTTTTAGTCTTTCCCCAATACTATATAATTTAAGATATCTCAAAATCTAAAATCCAGTTATAAATGCTTAATTTTTTCTGTTTCATGATCAACAGATGTATTGTGTAGAGTAGTTCATTCTAAGACTATGCATATAGATAATGCATTGTTAATTATAGTGCCTTTAACTGAGTCTGAAAAATATTTTGAATCTTAAAGATTTAACGACAAATTCAGATAGTTTTGAGAATTATTCAGATACTTGAAATACACTGTCACTGCTTTACTACTAATTTTTTATCCCTAATATTCCATTGAAAATTCTTATTTAAATATTTCGATAGTTTTCTGTTCCATCTTTATTTGCCTGTACAGTAAGCCACACTAATTCCTCAATTCACCTGATATTCTAGTGCATATTTTCATAGTAGTTATAGATTTCCAGGCTGATGTTTTAATATAAATTTTTGTTCCTTCCTTGCTAGTCAGAGAATTTTAAATCTCAGAAGTGAAAGAAATCTTGAAATCATTGCGATCAAATATTGTTTACTTGCACATAACTGCTCACATGTCACACAGTTCGCTTCTTCTTGCATCAAAAGCAGAAATAAGGTAGCAGACTATTTTATGTAAAAAAAATATTTTACTATTTTATGTAAATAGTAACTGTTTTACTATTTTATATAAATACCACTCTGCTTTTATCCAGTATATAGGAAACAACTGCTCAGTGGTAAAGAAGTGTCATTCTTGATTTCGCAGATGACAATGTCAGTAAAAGTGTTTTCGTACTTGTTAAAGGATGAAGTAACAAGTGTGCCATACATTTAGCAGGGGGGTCACACTGGAGAGAATTGGTCTCCATGTGAAATCAGCCATGGCTGCACTTTAAGGATAAGGTAATGAGTCAGTAATGAGGGATGTTATTCACAGGCAGACCATCAATCGGCCATTGTGCTGAGGGCAGCTGAGTTACTGAGCATATTCCGATCCTAACTGCATGTACCAGCTGGTCCTAAACACTGAGGTTGTTGTTGCTTACATCACATTTATGACTCCCTAATGTTCCCCATTCACAGATGTCAACTACGGGATAAATTCTGTGTTTGTGATGATGTCATCTTTTGTTAGGCACCCATTAAGGCTATTATAGAGAAAATGGATACTTATGATTTTTCAAAAACTACAACAGAGACCTTTATCACCATGCTCATAAATTTATTCTTTGTACCATCAAATGTATAGTTTTAATATAAAGATACCATTTTAATCCTTTATGTTTTTTCTAGTTACAAAACAACCAAAGACTGTATGTGCCCTGTGATAATAGCAAGTCACACCCTGATGCAATCCCTGTGCTATGTCCTACCAAAGGAGTGTAATTCTTGTTTTTATTTTAATAGTGACTCGGAGAAGTTTAGTAATGTGTCTAAGGCCATGCAGTTAATCTGGGGTAGACTGACCTTCTAGCTGAGATTGTTAAATTCATAAAATACAAAACAGTTGGTTAACTTTAATGAAGTAAAATTGTTAAAAGTAGCTGTTGTAATCCCTAGAACTAGCCAAAAAAGATTGAGATAATTTGCTCAGAAAATTCAAAATAATTTTATAATAATACTATTTTATTACAGTATGTACTATAGATATGAGATAAAGAGATATAGATAAATGTTTTCTGAAAAGTGGCCTGAGAAATGATTTTGGATTCAGTACCCAACTTCAACTAATATAATAAATAAAAAGAATAAAATATCAGTAATGACAGAATGGGTATTATCTTTTCAGAACATTCACTGGTCACTTTTCATATCCTTTCAATTATGATGTTTATGATTAGGTCAGCATTATCCAACAGAAATAAAAAATGGACCATATGTATGATTTTAAATTTTTTAATGGGCACATTTTAAATATGTAGAAAGAAGTAATATTAATTCTAAAAGCACATTTTGTTAATCCTAGTAAGGCCAAAATATTATTTCGATATGTATCAATATGAAATTATATTTTTATTCCTTTTCTTTAGTTTTCTAAATCTAGTACATTTTTGGTGACTCAACTCCATCACTAAATTTTTATGTGAAATACTTGATCTCAATTTAGATTTTGTAAAATTCAGGGTGAAAAGTAGATGTATGTACACAAGTAGTTGAATATTTGAAAGGTTTCTAATAATAATCTAACCAAGTACCTTGAGGTTTACATGTAATTAAACTGAGAAAGAATTAAAAACTTAGTACCATAATCACACCAGTCACATTTCTAATGCTCAATACTTCTGATAGCTAAAAGTTGCCACATTAGATTACTGCCTCAGAGAAGGGTAGCTGTGGTGGATTGATAGCTGGTGGTCAGCTAGTAACCCCCAGCTGAACTGAGCCAGCATGGTGCTGGGTGTGGGCCCACCTGGGCACTGTTGCCAGCAGCATAAGAGGCAGAACTGGAGAAGAAGTTGAGGTTGTTGGGAGCTGGTAGAAGCTGTTGGGAGCCTCGTGGAAGCTGTTGAGAAGCTATAAGTAGCTTCTGGTATCTTGGAGGAGCTTGTCATGCTGGCTTTCCTAATGCACTTGGCTGTTGTTATCATCTAAAGAGCTTGGGTCCTTGTCTCTGAGAATGGGTTCACTTCACCTTGGGGGAGCTCTGGTCCTTCCTCTGAGCACTGTTTCCTGGCTCCAGAGAGGAGGATGGTGCACTGCTCAGTCTCCTGAAGAAGCTTCTGCATTGGCTTTCCTGATGGAAACCTGGCTTTCCTCGTCATTGGAGCAGTTCACTGTTGCTGAGGATGGCTGTGGTACCTTTTGGGGGAGTTCTGGTTCGTAATTTGTGTCACTTCCTGGCTCCAGTGAAGATCTCTCAGTCTGCTAGCACAGATCCTTCATCTCACTGACATAGACTTTCTAGCTTCCATCCACTGACCTTTGGGCCTTCCCAGCACAGATCCTTGAAACACCCCTGCATGAGACATTTTCATGGGTTCTAGGCCTCCAGTTGGACTCATGGGAGGCATTGTTATGGGCTCTAGGTCTTCCACTGAACTCATGTAGGACATTATCTTGGGATCCAGCCCTCAGCTGGTCAGTGTTCTTTGGGCCTTAGTGTGTGGACAGATTTCTTGCACTCTTTGTATATGATTTGTTGTGTAAATAATCTTATAAAATATGTGTACTATATTATATTGTTTTCCTTGCAAAATCCCCAAATCACAACAGTAACTATTAGGAGAAGTGTATTTGTTAAGAGAGTACAAGGTTTTCCAAATCTCAAAACTACTTTTATACATCAAACAAAAAATTTGGAGATCTGAAACTTATAAATCAACAATAGAATGAACATGCAACATAATCTAAGGAACAGTGCTGTCAACCTAGGAGGAGAGAGAAGATTCTAGGAGACAGAAGGACAAAATGGCAGCTGTGTGCACTTGGGCAAGCACCCTTAGGTCTGACACCCAGAGAAGGAAGTGATCCTCGAATAACAAAAATTGGGGAGTGGCTGCTACTTCATCCCTGGCTTCAAAGTGGGAGAACTCCCCCTTCAAAGTGCAGTGAGATGGGTTAGGCAGCAGATCAGACCCTGCCAAGAAGAACCTGCAGCCCATCTCGTGCTACAAGAAAGATGTGCTGGAGATTAATGAATCTTCACTGCCTGTGAGCTTAGCTAGACTGAGCCAGCATGAAGCCATGAAGATGCTAGCAGTGGTTGTCAGTAGGGTCTCAGTGACACAGTGGGGTGCTCACATTGACTGTGGAGGCCCAGGATGACAGACAAGGTACTTTGTACCTCAGCCCTGGGCCACTGCTGTCAGTTTGCTGCCCCACATCAGTCATGAGGTCTTGCCGGCCTCCAACTAGACTGCAGTGTGGTCTTGTCAAAGGTGAGAAACTGAACACGTGGTTCAGGAGTCCTCCTTCCCTACTCATGTCCCACTCCCAGTGAAGCTTAGATTACTATGGAAAATGCAACGGTTGCGACCTTCACACAATCTAGATTGTAACATACAAAGTTTATGGCACTTGTAGGGGCAGAAAGTTGTGTTACCTTAGGGTACATGTCCCGTGCTCCTATAACAAATGAGAGGTTAACAAGAGAACATAAAGTAAGTGTGTTTCATTGAGTTTTAAGTGACATAAGAAACCTCAGAAATGAAGACACATTTTTATGATTAGGTTCAGTGAAGAATGGATGGTCATGTAGAAATACAATTGGACAAAAAAGTATGATTGAATAGCAAGGAAGTTTTCTATGTTTTTCCTGACTTTCCTTCCAGAAGAAGCATTCTGGTTTTCTACAGCCTTGCTTCCAGGGAGAAGGGAGGGATTCTCCCACTTGTTTTAGTGTAAAATCAGGGGTAGGAGAAGGTCAGAGAGAAATGTTGTTTCTGAGGCCTCTCACTCTCTTTTAGTTCAAATTATTCATCATGTCACAGCACCATGCTACATATTTGTATAAGCAAACAGAAAGGTGTAGAGGAATCAGGCTATTAGCCAGGAGAAAATAATTAGCTTTTGTTTTCTGCATTTTAATGCTAAAAGATATTTGTTGGATGAATAAAGAATGCTAATATGGCTGAGTGGTTGACATGAAGATCAGGAGCATCGCTGGCCCTTGAGGACTGTGTAAATATTGCCCCACCCCAGTTATACCATCATTCTGTTTGTGTTTATTTTAGCTACATCTTGACATCTGGTTACCCTAGATGGTTTCATAAGTGAATTAAAAATGAAGAAGGCATAGTGAATCTCTGTCCTGTTCCCAGCTTGCCTAGTAGTTTATTTGGCCATAATTGCCTCTTCTACGAATTGGGGAATAATAGACTTTCTGTAAGGGTAACTCAGTTAGACTGGTTGAAACACACATATTTATAAAGTACCAGAGTTGCCAGATACAAGTGAAAATTCTTAAATTTTTCTTTTGTTACATCCCTAGTGATTGCATCCCAGGAAATCCTATGCATTATATAGCACTGCTATAATCCTCCTTAAAGTTAAATCTCTGACTCTTGAAAGTCCCATAACCCTTGGAAACTGCAGTCACCTCCTGTTTGCCGTGCTCATTCTGAACACTAAGCAGGGATCTGATGTGGGAAAATACTAATCTCAGACTATTTATAATTGGATGCTCTTTCAGTAGTTTGGACAGTGGCTATTTTGGGGCCATCTATAAGCTTTGCTTGAGTCACTAAAGCAATTTAGGAACAACTGAGAAACATTAGAGGGTTGTAACTTAAGGCTTAAGCCTCCTAGGCATTGGGAGCCTCCACAGTTTGAACATGTAGGAGCTGGCTGGTATCTCAGATGGCCTTTCCGCAGAAGGGGAGCAGAGCCAGTTAGCAAAGCCACACTGATGCTTGAGGAGATTTTGCATGTGGACTTCATTTGCCTTCCCTTTTTTCCCCATGGCAAAGCTTAGATGGAGTCTCGGTTCGATGATATCATGGGGCCTGTCATCCTCCTACCTTTAATCCCAGCGCTTTCTCACTTCCTGACACTCAGCTTATGCCCTTTGACCACTTCTCCCCACCTGCCAAGAAAGCACCACAGGAAGAATAAAGGAAAAGTGAGAGACACTTGCGTATTTAAGAATGGGAAGTGCTGAGCGCTTCCCTCCCCCTTCAGCTATGCCTCCTCTCTCTCAGCAGGGGCCCCTCACGCTGTACACTTTTGTAGTGAGCTTTAGCTTGAGTCTGTGTTTTCACCTAAGCAGTGAAGGCAATAATGATAACTTACAGGTTGTTTGAGGACTTCATGAGATAATGTAAATGCCTAGGACATTGCCCTAAATTGTGGCCACTCACTAAAGGATGGCTATAGTGAATATTAATGGTATTTCTATTATTTGATTACCTCACATTTATTTTGTGCTCATAAGGATAGGCTACCTTTCATTTTGAGATGTGAGGAAATGCAAAGGGAAGGAATCACCAAGTACCCTTAGGGCTATGTTAAATAAAATTCCAGCAGCAGCCTAAATCCGACTCTGTTCACATGCACCAGTCATCTCAGGATTGCTCTGCTGCCAGCGTCGCTGGCAAGCAGAAGAGCCGTGACACCCAACTTGCTGCGCCTGCACACAGAGCTCCTAACACCTTCTCAGACAGGAAAGCGCCTTTGCCTCTTTCCTGGCTTTTCCTGTTTCCTCCTCACGAATGCTCATGCCCTGCGACTGAATGTGTTAGGCCTTTTGGAGGACAGTCTTAGACTGCAAAGGCCGAGCTCTAAAGGAAGAGGACACAATTGGAGACAACCCAGACTTTTTTTTCTGGCAGAGTACTGGGACCTAGGACAGATTGCAAAGAGCCAAACTTGGCTAGGATAAAGACTTGTACTATTTGCCCTGTTTAAATATTCATATAGCTTCCTCTGGTAGCTAACAGTGCTATATATTTTGCCTAGCAAAAAAACAATACAGAAGATAATTACTGAATTTCATAGCATTCTAAAATGGCTGTGAGGAACTAATTTTGGTTTATTCTCTTAGGTAAATGTATTTTTTATTCAATTCAGGACAATAGTCAAGTGATTATATCCGTTTCTAAGTATTTTTCTGAGTATAATATCAGTACCAGATACTTCCTGACATTAGCACCATAAAATCTAATCTAAAATTACCCTGTCGCTGCCATCTTTTTATAATTACTTTATTATTGACTGCAATAAAAATTGACACAATCCAAGTACAGTCAGTGGGTTTGCTTGTAGAATATTACATGCTTTAAATTATGAACAATTGAGCTATGGAATTTTCAGATTAGAAGGACCGAATTGTTCTTAAGGATGGTTTCTCACAACTCATATGTATTTCACTCAGTGCTATGAATTGACACTGTATGTTTTTCATTAACATATGTGAAGATGCCAAAATATAGGTATCAGTTCATTATTTTGTTTTGTTTTTAGTTGACACATTTCCATCATTATAATTTTCTTTTATTGTCCTAGTTTTTGCTGATAAATTTAAACAAAGTAATTTCACATAACAACATAAAAGCAAATATTGGCATTGAATTGAACTCTAAATTCATTCTTCAAAGTAAGATTTATTTTGTGGAAATCTCCATTTTATTTTTTCCAACTATATTCACTTTCCTTGTTTTATCAAGTATATATCTGCCCAATATGTCACATAAAAGATGAAACCGTTAAAAATACCAGTTTTATCATTCTAACAATATTGTTGCAATTGATCTAAAATACAAATTCAAGTAATACCAGAAAAGATAATTTAAAAATTAGAAAAGAAAAAAAGCCACTTGGAAAGATGTGGTCAATATTCCTAGATAATTAGTAATTATTACATAAACATTGACCACAAGATATAGCCTTATCTTTTGGCTTTTAAGAAACTTCCTTCAAAAATTACATTAATTATAGTTAACAATTGAAGCAAAAACATATATATGTCTATAAATACACACACACACACACACACATACACATATATATAAATATGTGTGTGTGCATATACCTAATGTACTGTGTGTATACATGAAGGAAATAACTTCATGAAAAGTCATGTCTTTTGCTTACTGTTTCAGATGTATATTACCAACACAATCAAAGCCAAAGGAACCAGACTTGCAAAGCCAGTTCTGTGCTTGGGATTAATGTGTTTAGCCTTTCTTACTGGACTCAACAGAGTAGCAGAATACCGAAATCATTGGTCAGATGTGATAGCAGGCTTTCTGGTTGGAATATCTATAGCAGTGTTTCTGGTAAGTACAGATTTATTTAGATATTATTGTGTTTTTAATGAATTTATATGACTACAAGAACATACAAGGGTGAATCCCTGATTTTATCTAAATGTAATATATCAAATGATAATATGTATATTTTAAGTCATGACCCACCCCTCCCCAGTTTGCTCTGTTTAAAGTCAAGTTTGGAAATGAAAAAAATAAATAAATTCTGCACTTAGAGGTGAGCAAAATACTTTCCTATAAATAGAGGAAGGCTAAAAACAGTCCTCCCTGGCTAATTTTTAGGACTGGGTTACTTAGGCATTTAAAAATTTCCTCAATGTAGCTTATATCCAGGCTCTCTGTGCATCCCGGAGTCCGCCAGGCCCTGGGTCCTGTCTCCTGCATGAGCCCGCAAGTCACACAGCTTCTGACACTGCCGAGCTCTGATGTGGGCCGTTTCGTTCCAAACCAGCACCATCTCTAACCATATGTTGCTTTGCAGTGAGCACACCAGAGGACATCTAATGAAGTAAACCTCTATGCTTCCATTAAAAAGTCATCCTTGGAATATTTATATAGGTGGTGACTGCGGAAAATGTACTTTGGAGTTTATCAATACATTGTAAATGTGGTTGTATAATGTTTTACCTACTTGACAAAATGTGTATATTATAAATCCAGATGCAGTTCTATATGGACATATCATAACTAAAGAAATACTTTATTTCCGTTCTTACTATATTTGAATTGTTTTTTACTCTAACCTTTCTCTGACATTCTCTCACTGGTCTATAATCCATAAGCAAAAGGCGATTGAAACTTTCTAGCTGATGAATATTTGAATACGGCTTATGCTCCTGTATTTTCAGTAGGTGGTCTCCTTGAGATATTGCTGTGGGAAGGTGTGACTAGGACCGCATACCTATTTCGCATGCTGTACATTTGAGTGTGTGTGTGTGATGTCACTCTCTTTAACTCTTAAGGTCACTGGGAGATGAAGGTCCAACCTCCTGTTAAAAAGGAAAGAACACATACGGAGATAAGTTAAATCCAACAAAGTTTGAGGGAAAAAAAGAATTTTAAAACTGAATGACATTGCAGACCAAAGTTGAATCCCTCACCTTCGCATGTGTATGGGTTATGTTTATGCCCAAAGGAAAAGAAGGGACATAAAAGAACAACTTGATTGGCTGCGTTCAGCATTTGCCTCGTGCGATCATATTTTGGCAGCTTCCAGCTCTGACTGGCTGGAGCTTCAGCTGTATAAACAGTAAAGATTTAATTGATTGGCTGTAGGGGAATAATTGTAGATTAGGTTCCAATTTATTTACATACCATGCTAAAATATTTATCACTCTATACAGACTGCTTTAGACCAAATTTTGTCACCCATGTGCAGAAATGAATTTAGGCCAAACTTACCAGTTTAACAACTCACTTTTAGAGATATCCTGCAGGTTCATAAAGAGGGGGACCGAGACTCCAACCAGAGCTTCCTCCTTGATTTCACCCACCACAGCTGAAACTGATTAACATTTAAAACAAAAGAAAACAAAAAACACACTACATAAATCTTAAGAAGAACCAAAGAACACACCAGTAGTAAAAACTTTCAAAACACTAATGTCATATGTAACTGTGTTTCAGCTCCCAGGTCCAGAATTTATTCCCTGGCATTCATTCCCTGGCATCTCTTCAGCCTTCCTGTTGATCTTCCCATTGCTCCTAGTAATTATCTTAACACCTTGCAAACCCAAAATCAGACCCGTGGTGCCTCCCTGGTCGCTTCCCAATCTGAGGACTACGTGGTAATGATGAGGTATACATGCACAAGCCCTCGTTAAGCACACACAAGTCCTCACTGAGCACGTTCAGAACACTTTGAAACTGCCCTTCAAACATTGTCATAGGCCCAGGAAAAGACTTCATGCAAAAGTCATGCAAAGCCAGTGACTTTACCATATAATAACTGAACATGCACTTATGTGTTCATTTTCAAGAGATTATGAATGTGGGTGCCCATAGAGACCAAGCACTGTGCCAAGAAATGGAGACAAGCAAGTTCAGATAAACATGGCTGGTTTCCAAAAGAATCAAACAGTACTGGTGTTATTTCCTTAAATGCCATCTCCTTTTCTCCTATCATAAAACAAACATATGTACTCTAATCTAGGCACTGGCTTGGTGCTGGAAACAAATAGCTGAAAGAGATACAGTCTGTGCACTTATGGAGATCACTGCCTGTGGGAAAAGCAGACGTGAGGCTTACAGAGGGCCGGGTGCGATGAGGGAAGTACCAGTAGAAAAGAAGATGAGTTCCGTTGGGATTAAGCACAGATCAGAAGGCGGAGGTGACATCTCAACTCTCCCTTTGTGTGCTCCTCGAGTATATAAAGTAAGTCAGGCTAGGCTGAGCACAAGCAATGAGGGGCGAAGTGCACAGTGCACAAAGGTAGGATGAGGTTCTTCAAAAGCCTGGCACGCACGGAGTCCTTGCTGTGTTCCAGGACAGTGTACAACTTGCTCATAAGGCACACGGCCTCCTGGAAAGGTAGCAGGTCTCTCTCCCGTGAGTGATAAGAGATGGGACTGCTCAGGGATGTGGGGGAGGAATCCCAAATGACCTTGTTTGTGGTGATAATTACCTGGTTTTTTGTTTAAAAATGTGGGCGATTTAGGAGCCACTGTTAGACTTCAACTGATTTTAAACAAACAGCCTGGTTGACTCCCACCTTCCTCAAGTGTTCAGCTTGTGTCACTGAATTATTACCTATTCTTTTAGAGCCTCGGTCCCTCCTTCTTTAGATAAGACTAATAACTCCCCCCCAAAAGGATCATTGTTAAGAACTACAAAGATTAAAAGGAATAGTGGATGCTTGCTAAGTACCTGAATGACAAATAAGTCCCATAAATTATAGTTCTATCTCATTCCCTTTTACTCTCTGGTAAGTTTATGCTTTGAAATGTGTTTTCTAGAAAATAAAACTGCAGGTGAGACAGGTTACACAGAACCAGGGAGGTAAAATGGTGCACACTGCACCTCAGTGGCCCCAGGAGAGGGGAGAGTCTTTAGGAGGACAGGTGGACAGATAGGCGAGGTGAAGTGCATGAGTCTGGGGGCACACAGGGGGCGAGCCCGGCAAAGCGATGGGAGGGAGCGATCTCTGATGATTCCCCAGTTTCTCTTTTGGACAACTCAGTAGAACATTTATTTTAAGCAGTGACTTTGGCTCTGGCTTGCAATATCCTGGAGCATTTCTGATTGTTTTGCAGTGTGAGTAGGATTCTAACACGATTCCATAATGAAATTAACATTCACCTGCTCAGAGCTTCTTTGGTGCTGTTAAAGCCCCACCACCACTCCAGACCCTTGGCCTAGCACTCGCCTTGTCTCATTCTTCTGGTTCATCCCCGACAACCAGGGACTCATCTGGCCCGGTTTCATTTCCACTACAAAATCCGTGTCCAGCATATCTTGTATCTCTGCTGTCTCTCACTCCAGAGATTATTCCTTCTCACCTCTGTCATATGCATAGGTTCTTAGCTGCTTCCTCGCTTCAGACTGTCTTCCTAAAGCCACCCTTCCACCGTGCTGGTCTGTGCACGTTATAACAGTGTGCTGCTAGCAACAAGCCAAGCCAAAGCTTCTTTCCCGCTGTATCAAAACCAGCCACCGCCATTGGGTTTCTGTGTCCTCAGGAACCTGGTTGTGATCTTTCTACTGAAGTTTGCGTGCCCCTCTTCACTGTGTATGTAAACCACGCGCTCTGAGGCCCGTCAGCTTGCTTCCTTGTCAGACAGCCACCGTCCACTTCACACACTGGCCTCAGGGGGCGTGTTGCTTCTTCTGTATAATCCAGAGAGCAAAACGGGAGCAGTGAGCCAGAGAAACCTCCCTCTGGACTCTGCTTTAGCCACTCGCAGTCTGTGTGACCTCGTGCCTGCCAGCCCCTCGTTGTCCTTCAGTAGTGGGCCCCTTCCTGACCCGCGTATGAAACCCCCCTCCTCGAAGAGGAGCCCTTTCCCCCTCGCAGCTCCACTTTTCCCCATGACACATCTCAGCTCTTACCGCACCACATCTAACGTGTTCGTCTTATTTTACTATCGACTCCACTGCAACGTAAGCTTCTTGCGGAGAAGTTGCCTCTCCATTCTGTTTCATACCTCCGGCGACTAACAGGGTCTGGCACAGAAGGGATGCTTAGGAAATATTTGAGGGGTGAATTTGTAAGTGGCCATTTCATTTCCCGGAGCTGTTTTAAACGTTAAATGAAATTCCGAGTGTAGTAAGTGCGGACTAGTTCCTGGTACCAAGAAAGTGCTAAGTGCCATGATGGCACCTCTGACGTCTAGAGTATATTTCAGTTCTTTGCCTCAAGCCGGTTTCAGTTGGGCAATGCCCCTGATTACCTGACCCTCACATGTTCCTTCACATCCACCACACTTGAAAGTGTGGCCTGTCCTGTTACCATCCTACCAGGATTTGTATTGTATAAATTCGTCACTCCTTCTATGGGCATTTTGCTCAAGATAGAAAACAGAATCTCCATTTAACACAAATATAATTGAATGATAGTTTTTGGTTAAACTATTTTATCAAAATGAATGACTCCAAATACTTCCAAAAATAATACACATTACAGTCTCACAGAGAACAGTTCAAGATTATTGAACCACAATAGTTTATCTTTTTAACTTAGATAATATTATCACTAAGTTGTTACACAAGATCAACACTAAGTTATTCATGGGATCTTTACTATATTAATGCCTTTAATTCCATACCTCACAGAAATGTAATTATAGCCCTGAGTTTGCATATAATAAAAACTGAGACTTAAATTATATTAAATAGCTTGCTTCTGTTCACAAAATGGATAATTTGGCCCAGGCACAAAACAGCTATAAGGGGATGACATAATCCAGTTTGCATTTGGAAATACCATTCTCACATCCTTACAGAAAATAGATTGTAGACTGGCAGGACTGGGTTTAGGGGGACAGTTGTGAAGTCTGTGCAGGGATGCAGGCAAGAGGTGGTGAGTACTTGGTGGTGGAGAGAGAATGAGGCAGGTGGACAAAAGCAGGTTTTTCTCAATTTTATTAGTACACGTTTATAATACGTGAAGTTTACATTCATCTTAGAGAGCAGGTGTGTGTTCACAACAGTCTTGATTCTTTTGCACTTCTCATCCTTACCACCTTCCTCCCCGTTTCCAGATCCCCTTTCCTCCCTCCCTGTTAATATTATTAAAAGAGTGTTAGCTTTCATTGAGGGTGTTTGGGGCGTGTCCATGGCACATCCTCGCTCTCCTCACTTCCTCCTCCCCTCCCCTCCCCTCCCCTCCCCTCGTTCTGGTCTCTTGGCTTCTTTCCCACTCCTCTGATATCTGGCTCACTGTTACCTGCTATCAAACCTGTATTTCGCTCTCTCTTTACACTTTGCCTCACTCAAATGAGGGATAACGTATGCTATTTAAGCTTCTGTGACTGATTTACTTCATTTAATATTACATTTTCCAAATGTGTCTACTTGCTACATCTAGAAATTCATCTTAGTTGCTGAGTACTATCCCATTGTGCATAAATACCACATTTTCTTTATCCATTTGCCTCTTGATGGACATACGGGCTGCTTCCAGGATTTAACTCTAATGAATTGTACAGCAGTAAACATCAGTATGCACGGATCATTGTAATATGATGTCCTTAGCTCAGGGAATAGCGGGACCAGATGGAGTTTCTAATTATCAAGGTTTTCAGGAAGCAAAGTTTGGCATATTCAGTGAGTGGTTGAGTACAGGAGGTATAAGGGAGAAACTAGTTTTCAGCCTTACACAGCTGCATTGTGGCAGAGGGTGCTATGGAGGTGTGGCCTTTCCCTGGAGCCTCCAAAAGCTGAGAGCAGATGGTAAATCTTGCATTTAGTGTGAGCATTTTTTGGCTTTGCCATACCTTTGCCAAACAAGGAAATGCAGTTAATTTAGTGATGGGCTGCAATCTCTTCTAACTGAAAGAGCTGAGATCCAAAGAACTACTTGAGAAACTGCAGATTCAAGATTTAAAACACCAGGCTTCTTGTGTTTTCTTACTGTTTTTGCTAACAGTAAGTCAATTCTGGACTTGTGGATGTTATCAGATAATTTATTAAATGTTTGAATATGACTCTAAAGAAGATTTGGTAATTTCCTTTCCTATAATTTAAGTACCAAGAGTAAAGAAGAATGATTACTATATCAGTTTTGCCAATCAAAAAGTCTTTATTGATAAAGTTTTCCACATATGAATTCTCTCAGCTTCTTCTACTTCTCTCTCTCTCTCTCTCTCTCTCTCTCTCTCTTCCGCCCTCCCTCCCTCTCTCCCCACCCTCTGTCTTCCTCTCTCTGTCTTTCTCTGTACTGGGGATTAAACTCAGCCTTTGCACTGAGCTACATTCCAACACCATTCCTTTTTTTTTATTTTAATTTTGAAATTTTGAGAGAGGGTCTCCTAAGTCACTAAATTTTGCAGGTTGGATTTGAACTCCTGCCTCAGGCTCCCAGAGAGCTTAGACTACAGGCATGCAGCACCACATCTGGTTGAACCTAACTTTTCATAAATTAAAAGAGATAACCTATAGATTCTTTCAAAGAGTTTTCTAAACCTCAATAATGTTAAAAACAATTACACTAGTTTCAGAAACCCATATTACCTTTAGATGGACTTCATTTCTTGAGCTTCAAAAAGTCTATATAGCTATTACATTTCCATAATTTTCTTCAGAAGGTTTATTGGCAATATTTCATCTACACAGCTTTCCAGTAATTTACTTAATAATGAAATAGAAAATGTATGTGTATGTGTTTGTGTTTTGTGGGTGTCTTGGTTGCTTTTTTCTCATTGCTGAGACAAAATACCCAACACCGAAAATGAAGAAAGGAAAGGTTTATTTAGCTTACAGTTTGTGGAGGTCTCAGTCCATACTTGGCTGATTCACAGGCAGAGTGGCACATGGCAGAGAGAAAACTGTTCAGGGTAGCAGAGCACAGCAAAACCAACCAGCAAAAGGGGGTAATGGCTGCAAGCACCCTCCTTTTCTCCCCTACATTGTAAACAGCCTACCGCCCCCCCAGGGGGCATGTAGCTCTCACACAGTCTCCATGCCCTCCTCTTCCACAGGCTCAGGATGTGTACAAATTAAGCACCTTGGCTTCCTGCTGAGTCACTCAGCCAAACCTTTAGACTCCCCAAGTTGACACAACGTATAAACGATAACATTCTACCCCTTGTCAACTTGGCAACCAGACACATTTTTTAAAACCAGTTTCCAGATAACAAAGACATGCTTATATTAGAACCATAATA